>BMAV01014313.1:0-21460 GCA_019973955.1 Trichonephila inaurata madagascariensis | reverse complement strand
TTCAAGTAAAAAAAACTTTTAAAAATTTTCAAAATTTAAAATTAAAAATCAACCAGTAGCAAAAAAAAGGGCTGATTAAACATAACGATTAAAAAGACCGCCTCCCCCTCCTCTTCAAATTACTATAATTTCGCAGCATGTGTTTACTTAAATTTATATACGGTCAGATATAAAATTACATTAACTGGTACCGCTGTTCAAAATTACGCGAGCGTGCGAGGTCAAACGACTATCCAAATGAAAATTTATATTTTTGTGTGGTTTTGACCCATTCCCTTGACTTCTCTTTTATGCAGTGTCGTATTAAATTACCTGGAGGGCCCTAGACAGTTGAATTCTCAGGGTCCTGTAGCCTGAATTTGGAACACTAACAGAACACGCTCTTGTGGGCCCCAAAAAAGCGCGGGCCCGTAGGCAATTGCCTACTCCGCCTAATGAGTAATCCGGCACTATTTTTACGGTAATATTATCTTTAGTTAATTGGAAATCAATAATTCAAAGAAAATTTTGAGAATGGCTTTCATAGCGTAAATAAAGCTTCGACCGAATGATTCATTTCTGTGTTATGAATCGGTGCTCTTCATATTGCACAGAAGTCATCATTATAAATAATTATTAAATAAATTACTGCAAACGAATTCATGTTTTGTACACAGTCAGTCATATTCTGTCAGTCAACCCCCTTTCCTGACTACCACACCACAATGAATTAAATATTGGTTTGATCAATTTATTCAAAGAAATCTACTCATTTTTAAAAGTTCACTTTTTTACCGCATTAAAAGTAGCTTTCCTTTTCTTTCTTTTATACGTTAGAAAACTGCAATTGTCTTGACATCTCTCCAATACATTCCTGTGCATAAAAATCTATTCTCTGGTGAAAAATTCTGTTGTTACTTATGCCACCTGATCGGCAGTAACCGATATTAACATCAAATCAAGGCCCACAAAATTCATCCATGGTAAGAGGCTAGATTTACTCCTGTCGTTTTCCGCAGCTTTGAGCACCATACAGGTGACAGTGTGATTTGGCTCGATTCCACCCAATTTTGTGGAAGAACACCCTGGGGGTGATCAGGGGCCTCCCACCTCTCTTCCCCTTCCACCAACTTCACGAGAAGACTTGTGGCTCGACGGCTATTTAGAGTACCTGAATGCCGCAAAGGCACTTTTCATTTACAAGTATCCATGCCTTCTCCGGAATTTGAACGCAAGCCCAACGGCAGAGCAATCAGCGTCACTAAACACTATATGTTTCATATGAAATGCATCATTCACAGAAAAATATTTACATAGGTAATGGAAAAACTTTTGTCTGCACATCTAGCTTGACTTCCAGATTGTCCAAGGAGTTAAAAAAAAAAGGATATATTTAATTTTATTTCTTACAAATGCTATATTTTTTATAAGAGTTTTCATCATTGTGACTGAATTTTTATAATAAAATTTTTCAAGTATAACCATGAAAGGAATACATATAAAAAAAATTTCTTTTGTGATTTTAGCAATATTTACTCATTTGTATACATGATTTAAAAAAAGAACTCATTAAAATGTGTGCAAAGTCAAGATAGTGAAAAGCGGGGAGATTACATTAACATCACACTATAAAGCAACAAAAGGGATGTTGGCGAAAGATTGCGTAATTTTGACCCTCGGTCAAGTGAGATGAGGACGACACATGAGCTGGCAACCCCCTTTCCTGACTACCACACCACAACAATGGGAAAAAATTGAGCCTCTACAGATTTAATGTACATACGCCTTCTCTACACAGTGGGAACCCGCTACATTCTGGCATCGAGTTTTTAACAATAATCACTAGGTTACCGCAGCCACTTTTAAGAATGAAACAAAATTATAAAATTTTTTAAAAATCAAATTTAAAAGCATACGTAAAAAATACAGACGATTTAGAGTTTCAGAACATTTAATTAAACATAGTATTTTGTATCTACTAGCATAAAATGAAGAGTAAAATAAATAAATAACAATAAAACATTTAAAACACTTTATACTAAGTTTTTGTTAATATGTAGCTTTAATAATTATGTTTAGCAGAAAAAGTATTTGATGACTTAATAAATGAGTTTTAAAGTCTTTTCTTCAAGATACTGGAATGAATGATTTCATCAAAAACTAAACAAAAAACACAGAATTTAGTAACAAAAAAAAAAAAAAAAAAGGCAATTTTAAAAATGAACACTAAGAATTGATTTTTTTCTTAGAATATGGAAAGAAATGTTTAAGTCCTCAAATAATATAAATTTGATTATTATGGTGCTTAGAAAGAAAGTGTCATCGCAAAAATTTAAAATAACATATTATTTTCTTATGGATATATGCATATTAAGAAATTAAGTAGAAACATCTGATTTTTTTTTTCGACAATAAAATTTAAAATGTTGCTGATACTTCTAAGTAGTAATAAACAAGAGAAAAAAGGAATTCTGATTGGTACACATAGAGTTAAGTATAAAATATTTTATAAATTGCTCTCACTTTTGCATCCTATCCACAAAATTCAATGGTACTTTAGTACCTAGATATTACTTATGACAACATTGAAAGTGATATGCTATATATGATAAAATTTACAATAAAAAAAGCTTACCACAATAAAACAATTTAACAAAAAAAATTTTTTTTTTTTAAAAAAATTACTTTTAAAAAAAATTTTTATTTTTTTACAACTTATTCTTATTTTAAGTTCTGAAATTAACCGAATGCTATTAATCATATTTTCATTGGCTACAGTCTATAAGCAAATCTAAATTTAATGCTATCCTTTCTTAAAAATTGGCTAAAATTTCTGAAAAAATCTAAATCATGTTGATTAAAACATTCATTCTTGTTTTACAAGGAGAAAAGTTAACACACAATAAAACAAAGTTAAACATATTCTTTTTACCAACATTTTCACACTCTAAAATTTTGCAGTTGATATAATGTTGAATCTTTAGTAATAATAAAATATTCTTAAAATATTTTCTAAATTTTTGAGATTTACAAGTTTTTAAATGTTTATTAACTTTTATCAGAAAACAACGAATTAAGGAACACATAAATTTTGACACCTCATCATTGTTTGAATGCAAATTCTATTTTAATTTTTACATGAATATTTTAAACTATGTTAGTTATAATTTTTGGTATAATTGTAGTTGTATAAGGTTCAAATATTGGAATATAAATTGTACAAAATGGAAATCACTCATTTTCATTGAAAAGAATGTTTACATCTTTAACTAGTTTAGAAAATAAATATACACATAAAATCTTACTGTGCACAAAAAAAAATCTTATATACAAGTATATAAGTATATCTTTATATCTTATATAAAAGTGTTTTACTAAAGAATTCAAGAGTTTTAATAAAGTCTTTCTTTAGTTGGTACGATAATAATAAACCATTTAGGATTATTAGGAATAAAGGAATTTCAAAAAGACTTTAGGTCTTGAGTTTTTTGTTTTTGTTTTATAAAAAGTGCTAAAATTTTGATATGTTAATTTAAGATAAATATTGTTACGTAGATCCGAGGGTTCGTGGATTTTATGCAAAACAATCACAAAGAAAATAAAACAGTTCTAGAGCGATGCGAATTTATTATCAAAAATCCAATCCTTTAAATACAGGATTCAGCAGCGATATTCACAGAGTAAATATCCAAAGGTCTTCACACCTTCAACAGCAATCAAACAAAATAACAGTGTTTAAAAATACACGTAAGTAAAGATTATTCACAAGCACAGCCGAACTAATCAAAACAATCCTCACTACTCGCTGGTTTAATCCAGACTCCTCGCCGTCCCAGCGAGCATCTCCTTTATAGGGCGACAGAAACTTCCAGAAATATAACCCGCCGTGTCATTGAACGGGGCCCCTGGGGAGAAAATTTTATTTCTTTTTAGAAGATTCCCGGGGGTTTCCGGGAAATCCCCCCAACATGGTCGCCAAATGGTCGCCAAAAATGATGCCAACTTGGCTCTTTCCGCCAAAATTTCCGCCAAGTTCTCATTGGGTCCCCCATTATAACGGGGGGGGGCATTGCTTGTGAATGGTACAGTTTTTAAAACGAAATAAAATAAATAGGAAATAATATAAAAAACATTAAACACTCAAATACAAATTATTTACACTTTTTCACAAAATTCGTAACACTGCCCCCCCTTTAAAAGACTGCCCGTCCCGGGGAGGATAAAACCCCAAATAAAGGCATCTTTACAGGCAAAAATTTTACCTAATAATCACATATAAAGTAAAAAATGTATTCCACAGCATATAAAAATACAAAAAAAATTCAAAGCACATGAAAGAGATGTAAAAAATAAATTTACATATTAAAAAAAACACTAAGGAATTAGAAAAGAGAAATAATTTACATTATTTACAAAATAAAATTTAAAACCAGGGGCTGAACTTAAGGATCTTTTTCCCTCTTTAAAAGGAAAAAGGGGCTAGCATATTGTAATGTATTACCTTTTGGTTTTGAGTGTGGTGATTTCGTATCCCACCACAACGCCCTTCAGTCTTTTTTTGGACTGTGAAGGACCTTCCCAGTTGGTCTGCTGCTTCGGAGAGAGTCCTTTGCGACGTTTCGGATTCCATAACCACACTTTGTCACTTTCGTGGAAGTCATGTCTGGTTGCTCTTGCGTCGTATCGGGTCTTCATCTTCTTGGAAGCCATGAAGATTCTTTCCCTAGCCAGATGATGTATTTCATCCATTCGTACTTAGAATTTCTCGACATACTCCTCATGCACCAAGGTAGCATCTGGTGGCCGGCTGAACGGAAGATCTGCAGGCAGACGAAGATCACGTCCGAAGAACATCTGAGATGGGGAATAGCCGGTGGTCTCTTGAACGGCACTCCTGCAGGCAAGAAGGAAAAAGGGAAATTTCTTGTTCCAGTCCTGTTGATTACTGGATATTAGGTGAGAGAAGCTGTTCAGAATGGTCCGATTGAATCTCTCTACCATACCGTCAGACTAAGGATGTAAAGTTGTTGTCCTGTTTTTGTCGATGGCGAGTATTTCACACAGTCTCTTGCAAACTGCAGAATCGAAGTTTCTTCCTTGATCGAAGTGCAGTTGTAGAGGGACCCCGAATCGTGAGATCCAGTGTTGAGCTAGAACCTCGGCAACAGGTTGGTCAGAAATAGGATAAGCTTCAGGCCAATTAGTGAAGTAGTCCATGACAACCAGGATGTTGTTGTTGCCATCTGATGATCTCGGAAGTGGGCCTAGGATGTCTAAAGCTATGCGTTCGAAAGGCGCTCCCACACTATACAGCTGCAGTCTTCCTCTACTGCATTTTCTGGGACCTTTGCGTGCAGCACTGGGATCATAAGTGCGACAACACTTTTCCCCGTCACTCCACACATTGTTCCAGTAGAAGCGCTCACGAACTTTTTCTAAGGTCTTCATAACACCAAAATGACCTCCAGTTGGACTGCCATATAGTTCTTTAAGGAAACTCTTGTCTTTGGGAGTATTAATTGTCGCCTGAATGTTTTTACGTCATCAGACTCCCATTTACTATATAAAACACCATTTCTCAGATGAAGAAGGTCCCAAAGAGCCCAGTAACGCTTCGTTGTAGGATGGAAAGGAGCGATGACCTGTTAGCTGGGCTTTTCGTCAGACGACTCTTTTAGTTCTATGATTGGTTCTATTTCAGGATCAGCTAGTTGATCTTTTCGGACGTTCTCATCACTCCACGAGTCCAAGGCCGATGTTGATGGCGTTGTAACTTGGCGGACTTTTGGATCTATTACGCCAAATTTCTTTTAGATTCTCGAGTAGTATTTGAAGCTCTCAGGACAAGGCGTCTTCTCGAAAGGGCGTCTGCATTTCCATGTGCTGATCCATTTCTGTGGCGAATTTCCATGTCATAGTCCTGTAGTCTCTGTATCCACCTATCTATATGGGTTTTTGAATTTTTAAAATTCTGTAGCCAGGTCAACGAGGCATGATCTGTTCGCAGAAGGAACCTTCGACCATAGAGGTTATAATGGAAGTGCTCTACGGCTTTTACTATAGCAAGGAGTCCCTTCCTGGTCACACAATAATTTCTTTCTGGTTTGGACAGACACTTGCTAAAATAGGCAATGGCACGCTCCTGACCATCTATTTCTTGAGACAACACAGCCCCAATACTCTCATGACTTGCATCAGTATCCAGAATAAATTGTTTCCCAATTTCAGGATACGCCAGGACTGGAGCAAATGATAGTGCGTCTTTAAGCTTATTAAAGTAGTTGTTGTAACCCCCCTCCAAGACAAATTTCTGTTTTGCCTCTGTCAGCTAATGGAGTGGTCTGGCGATTGTTGAGAAATTGTTCACGAATTTCTGGTAATACGTACATAAGCCGAAGAAACTCCAGAGCTGATAAACATCCGTCGCGCAGTTCCAGTCTTTCACAGCCGATACCTTATCCGGGTCTGTTCGCGCACCTTCAGCCGAAATGATGTGCCCGAGATAGGTGACTTCACGCCAGAACAGGTGACACTTGGATGGACTTAATTTCAGGTTAGCCTCTTTCAGCTTTTGTAGCACACGACTGATATTTTTAAGATGTTCTTCGAAGGAACACCCCACGATGATAATGTCATCAAGATAAACCAGACAGGCCTCGTACGAAAGTCCTCCGATGACTGTTTCCATAAGGCGCTCGAATGTTGCTGGTGCATTGTACAAGAGAAAAGGCATAACCTTAAATTGCCACAGTCCTTGTCCTGTGGTGAAGGTAGTTTTCTCTTTATCATCTGGTTGAAGTTCTACCTGCCAATACCCGCTCTTGAGATCTAGGGTAGAAAACCAGGTATTGCCGGCCAGTGTGTCCAGTGTGTCATCTATTCTTGGCAGAGGATAACTGTCCTTCTTGGTGACGTCATTCAACCGACGATAATCCACACAGAATCTGGTAGAGCCATCTTTCTTCTTGACCAAGATGATGGGAGATGCCCAGGGACTTGACGACGGCTCTCAATGACATTATTAACTTTTATGTCTTTAATGAGTTTTTGGACTTCTTCCTGTTTAGCAAATGGTAGTCGTCGGGGGTGCTGCTTAATAGGAGGATGTTCTCCCGTATGAATTCGGTGTTTCGTCAGTCTAGTTCTTTCAAAGTTCTCAGATGTTCTTGAAAATAGGCTTTGGAATTCTTTAATCAGCCCTCCTGCAGCACATCTTTGTTTCTCGTCTAAGTCCGTGTTTTGTAGTAAATCCTTTACCAGATCCTTTGAAGAAAGGACTTGGCTATTGCACTTTCGGTCTACACAAGTGACAGGAGCACAAGCTAACTATCGGAAGTTTGGCTTGTTTGTGGGTCAGGGTCCAAGGGCCCCTCTGAGCTTGAGGGAACCGGTGCACGGCTCTGCCTAGCTTCTCGTTAGCTACACCACTGCATGTAGTAACGAAGGAATAGCTTAAAACTATTTTCGGCTCAATGAAACATCCATGTATAACTGTAGGGGAAAAAAAAAAAAAGAAAGGTCTCCTTTACTAAGTACTGATAAATCATTGCTATCATCAGTATCTAGTGTATATCGATAGTTATTGCAGCATAACCTTATTTGCTTTACAAGTATTTGAATTTGGTTTTTTGTGGAATTTAGTATTAAATTTTCTTTAAAATGATCTAACTCTGAAAAAATAATTACAATAAGCTCAAAAAAAAGTTAAAATACTACTTAAAGGTCACTAGTTATATATTTTTCTTTAATATTATTGCATTTTCATGTTATTTGAGCCTATGATTTTTTTTTTTTATAAATGATCAGTTTTTAGTCTCCTTTACTAAGTACTGATAAATCATTGCTATCATCAGTATCTAGTGTATATCGATAGTTATTGCAGCATAACCTTATTTGCTTTACAAGTATTTGAATTTGGTTTTTTGTGGAATTTAGTATTAAATTTTCTTTAAAATGATCTAACTCTGAAAAAATAATTACAATAAGCTCAAATAAAGTTAAAATACTACTTAAGGTCACTAGTTATATATTTTTCTTTAATATTATTGCATTTTCATGTTATTTGAGCCTATGATTTTTTTTTTATAAATGATCAGTTTTTAGTGAGTATTACCTGCAGAAGAAAATTCAAGGAAAATGTTAAATTTTTTTCTACTATGACAGAAATTTTAGTTTTTTTCTTCACATAATATTGAAATATTATATTTTTATAAACAAAATATGTGGAGTAAGAACTGAAATTACAAAATTATTAATATAAAATAAAGTATTGGGTTTGAGTTGGTCGCTAAACAAACGACATGATCACATGTATTCATTATTACCAGATCGTGACGTCACATGAATTTAGTCCATTCCAACTTTTGAGATTATAGACTTCGGAAATCTAATTCTAGATTATAGACTTAGTTATCACTTAAAAACCGAGTACTTAGTCTGCACGAAGTGTTTCCTTTTATCTAATACATTTAATCTCAGTGCTGTTGCATTAAATATATTTTAAGTCATAAATGCTTGTTAAAAAAAAGAAGAAAGATAATTTTAGATTTACATATAAGATTCAATAAAATATAGCGCATAAGTAGACAAGACAAGTATGAAACATAATTAATATGAATTATTTTATGCCATTTTAGAACATTTAGAATTTAGCATATTTAAATTTAAATCCCAGCCTTTTTTCGGAACTGAACTGATTAGATTTGTGTGATGAAAGTATGGTGTAGTCACGATCGATATTTCATTGAGTTGCGGAGAATTAATTCAAATTTACGTGATATTTATATCAAATTAAATGGTGAAAAATGGATTCTGACAACCTTAGATCTCTCAAACCTCTGAATTCACCGTAGATTGAATTACGTTATTTGCTGCATATTTGGAAATTGATGCTGTATTGTTCTAGAGCATTCCAACGGATTTGTCATTGTTTTTAAAAATGGCGCAAGATGTTTATAATTATGATAGTAAAAGCAACTTTAATTCTTAATAAGCACGAAGTGAAAGAAAGCTATTTCCTTTTAAGTGTCTCAAGAGTTGTCATCTGTATGATATTTTCCAATGCTGGCAGTTAAAGGTTTAATAATCAAATGTGACGTGTAAGATTTTTTACGAAAAATTTTTTTACACACATGCATTATTTTTAAATATGTGTGGGTTCTAACAATTTTATTTTTCTCTGTGAGTAATCAACCAGTTCGAAGAGTTCGTACATCCTTTTTTGAGAACTTCCAAACACTTGAAAAATCAAGAATTGGGTGTTTCTGCACTAATTGAAAATGAAGAAATAAGTCATCTCACCATCTACAGAACTGTTCATTCACCATCAGATTTTTGTATTTGATCCCAAGATTACCAAATTGTCAAATAGTCTTGATTGAATTATTCCAGGCATGACCTGTTAGATTTTTTTGGCCGTGGACTTGTGATAATTTGTGAACAATAATTAAAAGTAGTTTACTGGAGCCACTTTGAACTCCCCATGTTTGTTTACACGACTAGATGACATCTAATTTATACAGTCGTCCTGAATATGATTTTTCTAATTTCTGTAACCTCTTCAAAGTCGCCTATATTTTTTTTGGATGATTATTCAGTCAAGTTGTTATGACTTGCCTGTTATTAAAAATGAGGATGGAAAATAAAATTCTTGTGTATTATTGAATTTTGGCTCCATAGACTATCTTGTTGAACAAGAATATTTCATAAATCTTAGACCAAGTATAGTACCAGTTTGTTTTGTCATGATACATATCTATGAAATTTCTACAAATCCAGAAAATGTTTGTAGTACATTTAAATGAAATGTTGCATGCATGATACATAAATATAGACTTGACAAATGTCATCAACGAGTAAGCAATAGGCTCGGTTGTTACTGCTGTTTCTTGTAGCATTACAACAAGTATAACTTGACATTCATTGAAATATGCTTTGAACTGTTTTCCTGTTGAAAATTTAAGTTGCTGCCTAACCTTAAATTATCAGCATGGTTTTGTAAGTTATTTTTTGAAATGCTGTAAATTAGTCTGTGCATGGTGCAATTTGTATCTGCGATCAAAGCTTGAATCTCGGTAGCCTGTACAAAATTATTTTCTGTGATGCAATTGTTTTTTGCAACATTGTATATTTTCCTACTGCATTAATGCATCCTAATGAAAAAACGAATCGTTCCTTTCGCAATATATTAAATTTCACAATTTCCATGGAGCTTTCTGTTACACCACATCTTTCAGATTTTTTTGTATAATAGAACCCGTCAACTTTGCTTTCCCCCTCGATACGTTAAAAAACTGTAGGTTCCTAGTAAGTGCCCTTTAACCAGGTAGTAGCTATTACAATTTTTATAAGGATAGATTTTTAATTTTGCAGAAACGAGCTAAGCAATATTTTATAAAATATGGAAGCTAATTTTAATTTATTCTTGCTGCAAAAGTTTCATTCACTAAATTTGTGAATTTATGTTTGGAATTCTATAATTGTAATGCTCAAACTTTTTAATTATTTCTAAATTCCTTATTAAAATTTTGATAATTATCTGGTTTGATATGTAAAAAAATGCTCTGTTTTAGATTGTGCAATTCTTTGTCTTTAAATATGTAAATGGATTCTTAAAGGTATAATTGTCATTTAAAATATTTCAATTCAAATCTAATACAAGGTCTTTCTAATAATAATTGAGTTAAAAAAAATTCCCATATGTTTACATCTGGCCATCTGACAATTAAACTTCTGACTTGTGTTTCTGCTGTATCCCTTCAACCACCTATATTCCCCTGTTGGCAGCGCTGGGGAAAGGGGACACTGACCTCCAGCCGCTGGGGTTTTCCCAAAAGTGTGACTAAAATAAAATTTCCATATTTGGTGAGCAAAAAAATTACTCTTGAAAATTTGTTCATTAAAATTGTATAAGGTTTTTTTTTTTTATGATGGTATAAGCCCCCTTTTAATCGAGATATTTAAGGTTTTGGGGCTTTGGGAAAATAAAATGGGAAATTTTCGAAAATTTAATATTAAATTTTTATTTTTTTTTAAAAAAAATAGGAAAATTTGGGAATTAATGTATTTTTTTTTTTTTTAAAGGGAAGCCCTTTAAAAAAAAAAAATTTTTTTTAAATTTATTTAAATTTTTTAAAAAAATACAAACTTTTTGTTTAAAATAATAGTTTTCATTTTTAAAAATCTTTTTTAATTAATTACTTAATGAAAATCCATTTATTCCCTTTTTTAAGTTAACAAAGCCTAAAATTTAATTTGATATTTTTATTTTAAAATCATTATTAATTTTTTTTAAATAAAAAAATTTTTATAAAAAAACCTTTATTTTATTTTAATTTTTTTAATTTTTTTATAAATACATTTTTTTTTTAAAAAAATTTTAAATTAAAAAATTTTTAAATTTTTTTTATTTAAATTTTTATTTTTTAAAATTTTTTATTTTATTTTATTTTATTGAAATTTTTTTTTTTTTTAAATTTAAAGATTTTTTTAATTTTAATTTAATTATAATATATTTTAAAAATTTTAAAAATTATTATAAAAATTATATAAAATTGATAAAAAAATTTTTTTTGTTATAAAATTTCCTTATTTTAAAACATTTCAATTATTTCAAAACAATTTTTTAAAATTTTGTATTTAAATTCCGTAGGGGGCCTTTGGGAAAACCCCAAAAAGAAAGTTTGCATAGAAAAATTCCAATACCCCGTTATAAATTAGTTTTTTGATATTTTAAAAAATTTTTTCTAAGAAAAATTTTTAAATTTGATTTACTCAAATAAGGTGATTTAAAACAAAAACAACCTTTTTTTTTTTTAAATATTTAATACTATGCCCGGGGTTTCACGGGTTTCTCTAAATTTTGGACCATTTGCCTGTGATTAAATATATTTAAAGCACAGTTTCCCGAGTGAGGGGGGAGGACCCTGTTTCCCCATGTCCTCCACGTATGAAAAAAGGTTTCATTTAAAAATTTTAAAAAGTGATTTTTATACACTTAATTTATATTAAAAAAAAAACATCTAATTTTTTTAGCTTTTTTAAGGACAGGACAAAGGGACCTTCTCTCCCAAATTCACCTCGCTAAGGGGGGACTTATTTTTTTTACATGTCATCAGCACTCATTATTTCTGAATCGCTATCTGAGAAGTCACTGTTTACAGATATAATGAAATTCTGATTTTCTCAAATTTCATCAACAAGTCCATCAATTTCCCACATCTTACTCTTTTTTAATTACATTGTTGATGCAATTTATCTAATTTTCAGTTGAGACCTTATCTATCCATTTGTTGCAAGTTCAGTTATTTCGTTGAGTTTAAATGTTTATTTTCTTTTGCAACATAACCTTTTACTTGGCTCCAAATCCTCGCAGTGATAAGGGGGTACTCTTAAAATTTTGTGGCCAAACTTTTCAGGTATTTCTCCACTCTGTAACCATTATACAAATGCTTTATTTGATTTACTTTTTGCAGAAGTTCAATTTTAATTAAATCTTGATTCCATGTCACTTTCTTTTCTGTTAACCACTCTTAAATTGCACTTCCCCCCCCCCAAGAACTTGTTGAATTTTCTCTTTTTTCACTGAATGGTAGGGGGCATTGTCCATTACAATAATGTTTTGGGGCTTCAATTTTTGCATGACAGTTTCAAAGCACTTTTCAAAATGGTTACCATACATTTCTTCATGGTAGTCCCCAGATTTTTTCCCAATAAAAATATCTGCTGCATTCCGAACAAGTCCTTTGCTTCCAATATGAGTTATTATAAGCCTCCTGCCTTTGCCTTTAGGCGCAGTCAAACCTACTGTTAAATTAGATGATGCTTCATAACTGCTTTTGATGGTTGTGTCTTGCCACAGAATGCCCTTCATTCACCCAGGTCTCATCCAAATAATAGATTGGCCCATTTTTTTCTCTTAACTCCTTAATTTTTCGTAAATAATTTCTGCGCCTAAAATATGTCTTTCAAGAAGCACAGCCTGTCTTCCTTTTTTCAAATGTGAACCCCACGTCCTTTAGTAATCTGTACAAGGTTGACTGGCTAATGTTCTTCGAAAAAATCTTAGCATCATCATTTATTTCCTTCAGAACTTTGGATAACGTAGGAATCTCATTACGGAAAAAGCCATGAATTTTTCGCCGAATGCACGATAATGTGAAGTCGTCATATTTCACCAGCCTTCTACGCTGCCCTACGGCACTGGGTCGTTTTTTACCTGGAGAACTTAAAGCACTCAATGTCTTTTCCTTCTTCAAACGAAAAACTGTTATCTTTGAAATGCCAGTCAGTCCAGAAACCTTTCTTACAATTTCACTGATGGATTCTTGCGGGTTTTCTTCTCGAAGTCGAGAATAAACATTCAGTATGTTTTTCGGAGCTCTGCTTCTGATAGATATTCCTCGCTTCGATGGTGTATACAGCGAGGTTGGTGACATTTCTATCTCAGACATGATTAAAATTAAAAAAACAAGAATTATATGAGATAGTCGCACAAGAAGTAAAAATATTACGTAAGAACGAAGTTAAGTCACAAAGCGAATGATGTTGATTTGGCGCTAATATTTCGGAAGAATTTAAACTTGAAAACCGCGGTTTTTTCAGCCAAATGTTGTTGTCAGCCAAAGGTCAAGTTAGTTGTTTCTACTGTATTCGTTCACAGGTATTAAAGAATAAATGCTTTTAAGATGTGATTAACTTAAAATATATCTTTAAACCTACAAAATTTCTATAATACATTATACTTTTTAACAATTTTCTGTGCATTTGCATTGATTTAAATTCCAAAACAAGTTGGAACTACTTTTTCAAGCATATTGTTACATTCCCTACCTTCCCAACGCTGCCAACTTGAGATGAAACAGAGTATAAATATTGCTTCTAGCAGCTTTTGTGAAAATCTACTACTGTAACTTACCGCTGTTCGACCTAAATAAGATTTCAGGCAATTAAATTTATCTATGTTATACTGTGTCACTGTTATGCATCACACTTTCAAGTTGACTAAAAAACTAGCAGTTGGGAATAGTTACCATAGAACTTGTTTTTTCTTAATTTTGGAAGTTTTAACAGTTTTGTCTTTAATTATCAAGTTTATTGGGATAGAACTGATTTCTTAATGTGTGTAGGATTCTCTTACTGTCCAGTTATCAATTTGGTGGGCTATTTTTTGTTTTGTTTTAGAATAATTATCTGAATATTCCTCAGAATTTCTAATTCATTAACATCACACTTTTTCAATTTCATTGTTTAAGCTTTTAAGAGTGGTCTCTTTTTCAATGAACTGTTCTCTGAACTTTACTTTACTCTGAACTTAAGGTAATTTAGTTTCAAAGCCTTAATTTCTTGATTAATCTAAAAATTTTTGTTTTACTTTTTAGTGTCATAACACTGAAATAAGTTCTTTTGCATAAGTTTTTTTCCTTCTGTTGATGCAATTAATGAATGGCTTTTGTATAGTAGTAAGAGACCATGAAATTCGGCATTATAAGGAATTTGTCAAACAGTTTATGCTGAAAACATTTTTCCAATGGTGGAGGACATTGATAATAGTGGTATACAGTAACAGGAAACGGCACCAAAAAGTTCTATCATGTTCATATTTTTACAATCAGCCAAATTTTATTGGAAAATGGGTCAATATTTCCTTCAAAATAAAGGTAAAGGTAGCCTTTTTTTCCTATCCTGATGCTGACATCGGTAAAAACCTAGGAGAGCCCACATCCTTGGCGACAAAGCGCCAAGCCAGAACAAGATGGCGCCAAGCGAAACTAACAATGGCGGCAAGGGAATACAGAGAGATAAGGTGGATGCGCAATGAAAATATATGTAAGCAATATTAAACATTTAAGATAAAAAGTATAAAAGCAGCACTTCCTTTCCTACTGCTGATCTTTTCCGAGTGGAGGGTACAGTGTAACAGATTTTAAGTCTTGAAGGTCTCATCGCTAAGCGAATGATGGTGTGAGCGCTGCCATATACCAGTGCTCGCAACCTTTTTATCGCAGCGGACCGGTCAACGTTGATAATTTTACCGCAGCCCGCTGAGGGTGAGACACATTGATTGTTTATATTTTAGATTGTTTTGGTTTAACAATTTTAATTTAGTTACATTTTTATATATATATATATAAATATGCCTTCAGAATAAAATATAGTTACACCCAAAATGAATAAAAGTGATTTAACGTGAAATATAAAAGTGATTTCCGTGGAAAGTTGCGAAAATCCGAGAGAAATGCACCACTTTAAATAAAATGGCAAAAGTTTAGTTTCCGGGGGTTGCGGATCACTGCCATATACAGTTAGTCACAAAAGTCTATACACCCCACCCCCCTCCCCAATACACACAGATCTAGCACGATACTTATATTTTCGAAAATAAAACTATTTTTTCGTAATTATTTTAGATAATTCATATCTAATAAAGAAAATGCAACTCTACTCTGAAAAAACTTGACTCTGTCCACCATATGGCACTGAGAATCTGTTCTGGTGCGTTTCGCACATCGCCAGTGCAGAGTCTTTATGTTAATTGCAACCAGCTTCCTCTGGATCTTCGACGGAGGAAGCTGTCTCTTGCCTATTATTTTAAGATCTTGTCCGTTCCTTCACATCCTCTGAAATGTATGAGACTCACCACCACCATGAAGAGACTTTATGATGCCCGGCCATCTAACACGGCCGTTTATGGATAGGATGAAACAACTTATAACCGAACTCGACCTACCCAATGTGGATATCCAGAAAAAGAACCTTTTTCCATTCCAACCTTGGAATATACCACGGTTCCATTATATCAACCCTTTTGCCAATTACAGTAAATCCACCGTAACACCTGTCGTCTTTCAACGCGTCTTCGCCTACCACCGCAGTCAGTATAAGGAGTTTTCGGCCATCTACACAGATGGTTCGAAACGTGCGGGTTACGTTGGCTGTGGAGTCGTGATTGAAGATAATATGCTCGGTTATCGACTAGACGCTTCTTGCAGCGTTTTCACTGCAGAAGCTGTCGCCATTTACCGTGCACTTCAATTAATCGACTCCAATATACCCCGTAAGTACTGTATCTATACTGACAGCATGAGTGTATTAGAAGCGCTTGAAAATTATAACGATCGTTGTCATCCAGTGGTTTGTAATGTACTCGACATTACGAGTCGACTGTACAGCAAGGGTTTTGATATAATATTTTGCTGGCTACCGAGCCACGTGGGAATTATTGGTAACGAGCAAGCGGACAGCGCGGCACGGTTGGCGACGACTCATCTGCCGCTAGCAGTTCCGCTATCGTATATTAAGCGCATCATCCTGCATCATTTATTTACGATCTGGCAGGAATCTTGGAGTCAGCAGTTGAATAACAAACTGCACTCTGTGAAGCCTGTCATAGGAGCATGGCCTGTGATACCAATGCGAAGAACTGATGTCAAATTGACTCGTCTTCGCATTGGTCATACACGCTTTACACACAGGCATTTGTTGTTGGGGGAAAATGCTCCTAACTGTCCTTCATGCATGGTCTCATTCTCAGTTCAACATATTTTAATAGATTGTCCCGTTTTTAATAATTATCGTATCACCTTTTTTAATTCATCTCATTTAATTTTACCTGACTTGGTGGGAGAAAACCCCCACCAAAACCTATTTGCTTTTTTTTAAAAAAAATTGGATTTTTATACTTAATTTAACAAATTATTTTTAATTGTTTTAACTTTAATTTTTATGTGCGTGCATGCAAGCATGCACATATATAAAAATATTTGTATATATATTTAATGTGTATTTTAATAATTATTTATAAAGATTTTAACAAACGTGTGGGGCAGTATAGCCAAAATTGGCTCTTGCGCCATAAAACCCTTCACTCACTCACTCACTCAACTCAAGCACAACTACTGCCTTCTACATCTTTAATTGCAGCAGCAGTGTCACAGCCTCAGCCACCAACTCCTGTGTCCGATGCCGTGGTTTCCGCAACCACAATAAAATGATCTCCCCCTATTGAACCATCTTCATCCATAATATCTGCTTCCCCATCCAAATCTCCCTTACCATAGTCTGTCCCTACTGCATCCAATAGTGAACATTCGAATACATCTGAAATCCTAAAAAGTGTAAAACGAAATTCAAGAAATAGAAGAAAGCGCCTAAAAGTACTGAAACCAGAAATTAAAATAAAAATGGCTCCACATAAACCCAGAAAGCCAGCACCTACGGAGTATACGACTGATGACGAAGACATGCTTATGTATGACGGGGAGGAAGAACTTGAGCTAGATCCTACGGATAAATTCGCCATTACTGAATATAATAGAAACAATCCTGACAAATAGATACGTGCGTTAACTCCGACGCGTTTCAGAAAAAGTAGGAATTAATTTTTATTAACATGAACCGCTTAAATTTTTTAAACTAAAACTTTTCACTAGTCTTTTTTAATGATTTTACTTTTAGATGTTGTTTGCTTTTTTTACTTGAAAACGAGTCTTATGCGTGATTTTAAATTTTAACTTTTTAAAAAATGTGCCGTCAATTTTTTTACACATTTTATCAAATGTTTTAATATTTTAACAAGTGTTTGGCGCAGTATAGCCAGATTTGGCTCTTGCGCCATAAAACCTCACACTCACTCACTCACTGTAGACGGGTGGCAGGAGTGAGCCCGCTCCTGTCAATCGGCTGGTAGTACCTCTCTTCGGTATCCCCGAAGAGACACTGCGGTAGGGTTAGTGTTGCAGATAAGGGGTGGCGGGTTCACCCGTTGGATCCTCGCCCTGGACTGTAGCATTATATTCTGGGTGTACTCCAGGTAAGCACCGTGCCTGGTTTTTGGCCAGATGACCGGCGCACTGCCTCCCTTATTGGATTCCGTGGTGGGTGGAGGCACTCCAAGACGAAGTTTTTTACGCTTATTTATGGATCCAATGTTGCTGTGCCCGGGTAAAGGCCTCGTATTACCCACTCTCAACTTCGATGATATTTCAAGAACGTCCAGATACCTACTTATTTTATTATAAAACAATGAGATGTCAAACAAATCGCCATTTGCTATTCATCAAGTCATTATCGGAATAGGTGGTGAACCGAAGTCAATTAAACGTTTGCGATCCGGAGATTTACTAATAGAAACTACGTCTGCGTTACAAACAAAGTCATTTCTTCTTGCGAAATAATTTCTTAATGAACCTGTTAGCAATAAGTCCGCATAAAACCCTGAATTCCTGCCTTGGTGTTATTTCTGAACCTGAACTGTTGACCACCCCTGATGCAGAAATTCTGGATGAATTCTTTGATCAGGGTGTTATTCAGGTCAGAAGAATCATAATAAAAAAAGATACAACAGTTATACCAACCAAACATATAATTTTAACATTTAGTTGCGCCACACAATCTACCCAAAACCATTAAATCTTGATATTTGAACTGTAAAATACGTCCATGTATACCGAATCCTCTGCGCTGCCAGAGATTCGGACACTCACAAACTTCTTGCCGCGGACAACTGACGCTCTAAATGTGCGTCTGCTGGACATGCTTCCACAGATTGCATTCTAGAGCCAAAATGCATAGACTGCTCATAACCTCATCCATCAGTTTCCAAAATATGCCCTAAATGGAAAATAGAGAAACAAATGTAGGAAATAAAAACAAATAAAAATATTTCTTATCCAGAAGCACGTGAATTAATAGTCCCACAAATATCTCAAACATACGCTCAATCTGCCAAATCCTCTTTTTTAAATAATTCTACTCAAACAGATGAAAATATAACACAAATAAAATGTCCCCCTTTAAAATTACGTGAACCACTTTCATCCAAGCCAATACCAAATATATCAATATCATTCCTGTTGTTACCACATCATATTCAACCCAAGCAAACCTCTTGCCATTCACTTCTTCAACAGCAGCTACTGTCTCAGATCCTCGACCGACTACTCATACACCTAATAACACACTTTCCACCAGCAATAATAATATGTTCACCCCTCTTAAACCTTTATCAACCATGTCCGCTTCCTCATCCAATTCCAATAATCAACCTCCTTCTGGCTCAACAATAACACAGAATTCGGAAAAAAAAAATTGGGATAGAAAAAGGAAAAAAGAACTACTTAAAACAGTAATAGATATTAAAATGGCTCAACATAAACCTCGAAAATTTGCAAATGTATAATATACAACGGATGAGGAATACAGGATTGTCTATATGACGTGGAAAACGAAATCGAAGCGAATCCTGAAGACAAATTCGCCATGAAGGAATGTTACAAGATTAATTCTGCTTCTTATTTGCGTGTGATAATTCAAACACAATTTAGGAAAGGTACTAACTAATTTTATTAATTACATAGATTGTTTAAGACAAACTTCTATCATTAAACAAAATTTAGTTTTTATCGATGCTTTTATTTTAAGATACTGTCTGACTTTGTGGGAACCCCCACCACAAATTTTTTTTTGTTTTTTATTACTTGATAACTGTATTATACGTGATTTGAAATTTTATCTTTTTAAAACTGTATTATTAATGCTTTTATATATTTTATCTTTTTTAATGTTTTAACAAATGTTTGGCGCAGTTTAGCCAGATTTGGTTCTTGCGCCAAAAACTCCCACATTCATTCACTCACTCACTCCACATCATCTTCAACCCAAGCCCAACTCGTGCCATCCACCTCTTCAACAGCATCTCTTGTGTCAGAGCCTCAACCACCTCCTATACCTGATGACGTACTTTCCACCACCGATAATATGTTCACACCTATTAAAGCTTCATCAAGCATGTCCGCTTCCTCATCCAACTCCAGTATTCAACCTCCTTCTGCCTCTACAATAACACAGATTTCGGAAAAAATAAAACGGAACAGAAAAAGGAAAAAAGTATTACTTAAAACTGTAATAGACATAAAAATGGCTCAACACAAACCTAGAAAGCCAGCACCTGTTGAATATACAACGGATGAGGAGGACATGATTGTCATGACGCGGAAGAAGAAATTGAATCTAATCCCGATTATGAGAAAAAGATGGAAAATGCATTACAAAGGATCGTTACTTCTAACTCCGACGAGACACAGAAATGATATATGAGCTCTCAAAGCAAATAAAAATTACGGCTTAAATGTGAAGTTGGGTGTAAAAATACAATTAAATTCTCTGTCGGGAAAAAACGAAATTACTTTCCGAACAACCCAATATATTTTTTTTTTAATTTGGATAGCAATGAATAAATTATTCTGTGACGGGGTAAACTTTTTTGATACTAAAAAGAAAAAAAATTGGAGAAAAACTTTAATTACATCTGGGGTAAGCGGCAAATTTTTCACAGGTTGACAAGAAAAAAAGAATTCATCACCCCGAATTTATCTGCTGTTTTATGATCCTCAGGAAAGAAACGTCATGCCAAAAAAAACCCCTTTTTTAAAAAAGGGTAAAAATCAAAAACTTTAACAATTTAAAAAAAACATAAGTAGTTAACAAAACACTTTGAGAACATTTGAAACCCATTTTTTTTTAACTAACAATTAAAAGTTAAATTTTTTTTAAAAAAATGAGTTTCCCTATTCCCCACAAAAGATTTTTACCAAAGAAATATTGCTATATTGTTTTTTTAAAACAAAAAATTTTCTTTGATTAAATTAACAGGGAATTCTCTTAAATTTATAAAAGGGAAAAATACAGTTAAATTTTTTCTACAATATGTTTTATAATTTATATTAATAATGTAAAAAATTTGTTTAAATATGAAAAGCAAAGGGGAAAAATTTGTTCAGTAACTTTTTAAATTATCTTTTTACAGAAAAAATAATCAAATAATTGTCACTTTATAAAAAATCTGCTTAGGGAAAAGTTTTTTAAGGGTTTACAAGAGTTAAAAAACCTTTTTATCAGGTATTTTTTTTGTTTTTCGATTCTTTCAATAAAGAACAGGAATGACAAAGAAAACCCAATTTTTTAAATTTAATAATACAAAATAATGTGCCTTAATAGATTTAAAAAAAAGGGAAAGTATCCTGGGTTGAAAACTTTCTTTTTTAAACAAAACCCCTTTATACCATATTTTTAAAACTAACAATTACAACTCTTTTTAAAAATATTCATTAATTTTTTAAGGTACTCCATACTTCAAACTTTTTCTATTTTTAATGAAATTTTTGGGAAAATTTCAAGTGGGGGTTTTTAAACTATTTTTAAACTAAAAAAAACATGTTTTAAAAAGAACTCTCTATCGAAAACATATACCATTATAAAGTATAAAAGTTTTAAACCGGAGTACTAACTAAGCAGAATTCCAGTCTCGTTATCTTTATTTTTTAAAAACTCTAAAAAAAGGGAAATTTAAAAATTTTTGTGACCAACAAAATATAAAAGGAAAAGGGTAACATTTCCCCGATGTAAAAAATTCTGATGGACTTCCCCTTTTTGAAGGGGGAAAAAAAAATTTAAAAAAACTTTTTTAAAAATCAAAAATTTTTAT
>BMAV01014312.1:0-10709 GCA_019973955.1 Trichonephila inaurata madagascariensis | reverse complement strand
GTGATCTCCTGGTGTGATTGAATTTGGAACTTATGGAATTCGTAATGATTATAAACTATAAATTTCGGCATATTTTATTACAGTAATGATTTTATATAAATTTTTAAAGGGAATTAGGTTTAACAGGAAAAATCACTTGGTTCCTGAATAGGTTAAAGGTTAAAATCTGGAAAACGATTGTGAAAAGTAGAGATGCCTGGAGAAAGCCAGGGCCCACCCAGAGCTGTTGAGTCATTGAAGAAGAAAAGATTAATCAAAAATGTGAGCTACAATAAAATCATCGATCGAAAATGTTGTCTAATTTGGCTAACACCTTACACTTTATTTTTACTGAATTTGTTATCCAGGTTGAATACGATTTTCTTCTTGACTCTTCATAATCACAATTTTTCACTAATGGCCCGTGTGGATAGTTCAAGAGCGACGTGAAAAGAATCCAAAATTGTACTATTCCAGCAATTACAAATAGCCTAAATCCAAATTCAACTAACTCTGAATTATGTTGATCAAATTAAAACTTATCAAATCTAATGAAACCAGACGATATGATCGCTTATTGAAATCTTATGAATTTCGCCTTTATGACGTCATAGTTGTCCTTCTCCAAAAGATACTGTGTTTTTTTTTTTTTTATTAAGGATCATGCCACATGTTTACTGTCCGTCCTGTCACAGCACAACACTTTATGCATCCGCTTGTCAATTACCAAAATTCACACTAACGCTTTCCTCCTTTTGTTCCGAAGAAGGCTCGCATTCTTAGATCTTGGAATTTTCTGTTGAGTTTTTTAAGATTCCAACCTTAATTTTCTGAATGTTTGTTCCATAAAATTTCAAAATTAGGAAGCATTTAATAGAATTTTTGGGGTTTTGGCATATTCCTCAATGAAGATTACACGTGATATATTAGTGTATGAACGTTCATGTGAAATGCATAATTCTGCTGCGTTTTGATGTGGATGAAATTCCCGACTCAAATGAATTTCATAAGAAATGGAATTTATGAAGTCATATTACGCTATTTGTCTGCATTGGGTGGCATAAATTTTGAGGAAGAAACTTCAACTTAAATATATAATTTTTTCTATTCAAGTATTATTTTTATCTTCATTCCAGTTTCAAAATTCTTTGATTTTTCGTATTTTGGCACATTAAAAGTCGTATCATTCACCTGTGGCACAACGTACACCCCCGCATCGCTGGGGGAGGGGGCATAAGATTTTAAGGGTCCTAAAGCCTGCCTGACGCCAAATACGCAATCCTTTGTAAGAACCGTCTTGGGGGCCCGAAACCTGACTTTGCAGGAGAGGCCCTAATATTCTCCGTTATGCCACTGTCATTCAGTGTCAGAATTTTTGTTCTGAACTTGTTCGTGGCTGACGTGCCATGAGTTCAAGCCCTTGTGCCACTGAACACCAAAGGCCATAGTAGCCTAGTGGTTGTGGTCACGAACTCATAACCGGCGTGTCACGAGTACGAGCCTTAGTGTCACTGAACACCTGCCATGTAGATGGGTTGATGTCCGCTAATTCTGTCCTCCCTTTGGCGCGGGGTTGTAATTTGTTGAGAGGTGCTAGTTCAGGTTCCTTGTAACTTGACCGACGCTCATAATTAAGAGTTCCGTCTCCAACAGCCCTCATATTGCTTCATAGTAGAACTTTAATAAAAAAATAAACCGAGTGAGGGGCGTCTTAAGACTTCTTGAGGCCCTGGGCCCCTAAGCAAAAGTAGGCCATGAGCCCCTATACAAATGTAAGCTGTACATAGCATGTATTGTCAAATACTTGTACATTTTTGTGTTTGGGGTTATTGTTTATACATGACAACTCAATCGAGTGCCGCCTTTTAATTGAATGAGTAATGGTAATGTATAGATGGTAGGCCAAAACATGGATGACAGTCATCACACGTATTCAGTTGATATATCGACCGAAATGTCCAGTTTTTTTGGAAAATACAACCAGAGATAACGTTTGACTCTTGGAAATTATTCGAATCCTGACCTTAAGGTTGAGTCGAGAACGAGACGAGGCCCCCTGTGCCCGGGCTCAGTTAGCCCATGTCTTAAGACGTCCCTGAATCAAGTAGCGAGACAGCTCAAGTTCTCGTCACTTGACTGGGGTTCAAATCTACGGGGTCCGTTGCCAACAGTCCTCGAGTTTTAAAATGTAATGTTAATTAATAATCAGTCAATCATTCGATATAGGTATGTAAAAAATGTTTTTTTACTTTTTAGGAAAAGTACAAAAGTTTGCTCGAGACTTGAAGTTCTATTAGATTGTTGTCAAATGAAGCTCACATGTACATTAGAAATTACATTTGAATTGAAGTTAAATTTAATGTGTTTGGAAATTGGAACAGTGTATGGCAGTAGTGTAACGGAGAATATTAAGGCAGCGTTTCTCAAATGTGGGGCGTGCCCCCCTAGGGGGGGCGATAACTCTACAAAGGGGGTGCGAACATATTGAAAAGTCGAAAAAAGATTAATTTTAAAAATTATTAATTTATACTGAAAGTAAACAAGAAAAAACATTTTAACATAATAAAAAGTGAAATACACATTTACACTGATATAATACACTTATAAATGTATCAGTACTGCACGACGTATTTTATAATTAATCTAACAATACTAAGTTAAGAACAAGTTTAATAATTACCAGTGACCCCATGGGCTTGTCATATATAAAGTTATATAAAAAAATTAACAATTATCTTAATAATTTCTACTGTTTATAAATAATCCCTTAACTGCTGATTAAAAGTTATGCAATTCGCTCCGAATGTCGCCGTTTTTCACGTAGGTGCTCGTATGTGAGATATTGGGGAGAGAGAGAAAAGGGAAAAAAATAAGTAAATCCTCTTAAATAAGTAAATCCTTTTATTGCATTCCAAAACCTTCGGAATTATTTTACGGATAGCAGTGCACAGAGAAAAGATCGAACTCTTGAAAGACATATGTATACGTCCGGTTAATTAACGTTTTAGCTGAGCGAGACGTTTATATACGCCAGTGGCATTTAAAATGTTAAAGTCGAATTGTAACTTCAGCGTCAAAGTTTAGTATTATTGAATTCAATATGTTGTCATTGTATGGAGGGTGGAGGCACAATGAAAATTGATTGAATATTGGGTCGCATATATTGAAAATTTGAGAAGCACTGTATTAAGGTCCTTCTGCAAAAAGTCGGGTTTTCCCTTTAATATTGATTATTTAAATACGGACTTGGCGTGGGTCGGGACTTCTAACCAACCCCTAGAATCCTGCCCCCTTGCGATGTGGTGATTGAGGGTCTGTACGTGACACCACTGGTGTATGGTATCTATTAAAGTAATTTTAATTATTTTGATAATGATCAAAATTATACTTTTGTCAAAAAAAGAAATGTTGCAGACATGTAAAATAGCGACGAAATTCTCAATTTATTTGAAAAGTATCAAAATAGGAATGTGTTGCAAGTTCTCATGACCTATAAACACGCATCCGAACTATCGCAGCATCTAAAAGCAATAAAAAAAAACACGTATACACGTGTCGCAAAGAAACATTAAATCTGCGTGCAACAGGGTTCGTATTGCGATAAGTCGATTGATGTAAAATGTCCGTCATCTCAGAGATAATATACGAAGAATAAACAAATCTCCCGATTAAAAAAAAAGATGAAAAAGTGGGTTTGATTTTAGGAAATGAGTAAACGAGGTAGATTTTGGAGATTTGGAAAAAAATCAGTCTTAATTGACAAATGTTCTTTGCGTTAGAGATCTCGAATTCACTGTTTTGAGTACTTAAGCAAGGAATATGCATCCTCAGTGTGGTTAAGATCACGTGGCCATCCATGAACGAGGCGTATCCCTACCCAAAAGCCTTCGTGATAATAAAGTGGTATTGCACAAACTCAACCGATTATCAAATGGTTGCGGTATCCCGATGGTCTTGAGGTCGTGGCCAGAATCTTGAGTTCGAGTCCCAATGCCACACAAAAAACCCGTGGAAAGGGGCTGATGCACGTTAAATCTGCCGTAGCTCAAATGCCCCTCACGGTGGCCTGGTGTGTATTTTGGAGAAGGATGCCCCAGCTCAGGGTCGTCCTCATCATTTCTGACCAAGGCTTAGAATTATGAGATGCTTCACCAATAGCTTTCCGTGTTTTGTTTTGGGGACGACAAACACTCCCCCTGAATTGAAATTTGGGGCGGAGTGGTTAAGGTTTGAGTGGGGTTTTAGTGCCCCGGATGTTGCAGGGGAGCAGAGGTGGCCAAACCCTTTTTGAAGAGTGCCACATTTGATTTGGTGGTGTATATTTTGGGAGGGGGAGGGGGGTGTCTACGTCACTTGACCATGGTTCAAAATTACGTGGTCCGTCACCAAAAGCCCTCGTGTAGCTGAACAGTACGACGTTAATATTCACTTACTCACTCGCCTCTATTTGATAAAAAATTTTAAAAATCATGCGTGCCACTTCCGATATTTCCAACAAACAAAAAAAAATGAAAGTGAAATGTTTACTTGTAAAGCTTTTAATTAGGCATTTTACGCAAATAGACATTTTTAATGTAGGTCTGTGCAATCGAAATTAAAAAATATAGTAAGACAAAAGTACAAACTTGGAGGTTTTTCGTTAGTAAACTTTTTACCGGTTCAATCAAATTTTAAACTATAGGAAATAAAATGAGTTTTTGAATCACTTAATTATAAATAATTAAACTTTCAGGTTGTAATGTTGCTTTTGAATTTTACCAAGTCATCTGTATTAGAATTAGCTCTTTGAAGATTATAACAAAAAACAAGTTATTTCAGATGATCTATCAGCTAGTTTTGAGCGACATTTATTTTAATTTTCATAATAGAAAATATGTATTCACAAATTTATTTTGATCCAAAGCTTAATGTTTTTTTGTCTAAGACCAACCCATTTCAATAAAATTGTAAAAAGAAAGGGTTATTTTTTAAAATTTTTAAAATTTTTTTCAGTAAGTCTTCTCGTGCCACTGTTATTATCCAACATGTCACACTGTGGCCTCCCCTGCAATATTAAAGGGAGATTTCACCCAAGACCCATTGTGTATAATAGAGAAAAGCTTGATACACGCTACGAGAACTGAGGCACGAAATTTTAACATGGCATTGAAGATTGCGCCCAAGGTTTTCACTTGGTGTGATTTTCATCTTTTTTTCCCAACTCCTTCGCGTGGCTCGGTAGCCGAGTGGTATTGGTATCGGACCGTGGCTTGCCTTGTCACGAGTTCGAGCCCAGTACCACTAAAGACCCGCCGGTAGGGCAGCGATGCACGTTAAATCTGTCGTGAGCTCAAACATTCTCCCGTTTTTGTGGTGTGGAAGTTAGAGAGGGTGCCAGCTTAGGTGTCGTCCCCCACTTGACCATGGTTCAATTACGAGATCCGTCACCAAAATCCTCGTGTAATCTGAATAGGGTGACGTTAATATGCACTCAACTCACCCAACCCTCACCGAAATTCATCTGGTAACCTCATAGCTTGTTTTTAGTCACTGGCAACTGGCCCTTTATAAAAATCACGCTTGACGTAATATTTCGATGGTAGTTTTTCCTTTTAAATTTACCTTAGCAGCAATATGTTCCTGTGATTTGTATCATAAAGACGTTTTAGGTTGTAACTTTGGTGTACCATTTTCATCATTACACATCAACCCCATATGTATCTTGTAAAGAAAATACCCAACTTTTTTTTTGAAGAATATTGATATTCAATAGCAGTTTTTCCCTTTAGTTTTTACCACTACTTACTAAATGCAACGTCCTAAAATTAAAAGTAAATATTTACAATCTTTAACGAAAATCGATGTTATTCTTGGGTCTATAGCGTGCCACACACAAAATAACAAAATTTTGTAGTCGTTAAGTGAAATTTATTTTTGAGCCTAACTTTAAAGATTAGGCACGCCAAGTAAATTTTCGAGAACTACTTATGATAGGTAGGTATTATGTTTATAATATCCACTGTGTAAAATATTTGTTATTAGAAGTGGAACTAGTGAGTCGACTCAGTTCAACTAGTAACAGCTTAGAGCAGTCATTCTCAACCTTTTTTTTGTTGGGTACACTTTTAACTATTTCAAAATTTGGCACACTAACAATAAAATGTTTAAAAGAACTTTACTTATTTTGTAATAGACTATGTAAAATAGTTTACGCTAACAATTTTCAATGTTAAATAGAAAAATATGTATGACAAAGACAACAAAATGTTTATTGAGTAATTAATTACTCTAATATGTTTAATTAGAAATTTGAGCTTGATTTTTTATATCATTTATATTTGGCGTAAAATGATAATGCCACTCTCTATTTCGTCATCTACATTTAAAAGTCACGACCTTTTCTTTTTTTTTTTTTTTTTTTTCATTTTCTTATTTGTGAATGTTGAAAATCAGAATTCACCAACTAAGATGTAGAAAATTATAACAATTTTTTAAAACTATTTTTTGGTTATTATGATAACCGCCTCTAATTTTAATCCAAAATTAAATTTACTCTTCCGAATGTATTGAAATTCAATTTCGATTCCAGAGCGTTCTGTTTTTTTTTCATTCAAATTTAAAAACATAAAAATTTTTATCTTACAAATTGTCAAAAATTTTGAATTACAAACCCAAAAAAATTTTTTTTATATCCATCTACCAAAAGTAAAAGAAAATATACCAAGAAACCTTTAGTTTTTCTATGGTTTTGACCCGATCTCGACTGTGTCGGCTCCAGGCCCACGAAATTAAATCATGGAAAGGGGGCCAGATGTATGCCTGTTTTTCCCGCCGTAGCCTTTAAGCACCGGAAAGGTGACGGGTATTATTTACCCCAGTTCCATCCCTTTTAGAGGTAGAACCCCCGGGGGGGGGCAGGGGCCTTACCTCCCCCTTCCCCCAACCTCACAAAAACCCCTTCAATGGCTATTTAGAGAACCCCCTTACGCCAAAGACACTATAATTTTCAAAATCCGTGTTTTAATTTAAAACCCCGGGGCCCCCACGGCAAAGCGTCAGGTCGCTAACCACTTTTCCCGGGAGGGGCGACAATTTATTTTAAAAAAACGACGAATTGATTCGGTTCTGATTTTTTTTTTTTTCTCTGAGTACAAATAATTTTAAAAATTTAAACCAGGTGTTTGGGAGAATGATGATGATGTTTAAAAATTCCCGGCTTAGAGAAATATTGGGGCCTTTTTAAAATTACGCATAATGAGACATTTTAAATTAAGCTACGTTTTTTTTGGTAAAATTTTTGTTTTATTTTTTTTGGGTTCGTTGGATCATAAATTAACTGTGGGTGTCGATTTTTACAAAAAACCTAAGAAACACATCGATTTAAATCAATCCAGTAAGTCCACAAAATTTTTTCACCCAAGTAAACCTTTAACCCAAAGACGTTTATATGGGAAGGGTATCTTGTATTTCACATTTGTTACTCTCATCCATTTTTTTTACATTTTTTAAAAAAGGGTTTTTTTCGGAGGGAAAAGGGTTACTTGAGCATCGATTTTTACTGTTTCTTTATATACAATCGGTTACTTTTAATGCGTTCTTCCCCAAAGTGTAAACAAAAAGGGGGGTGTTAAGGGAAACCCCCACAAAAAAAAAACATGCAGAGAAGGAAATAACGATTTTTAAAAAAAAATTTTAAAAAAAGGACTTTCCCGGAGTTTTTTCAGAGAATGGGAAAAAAATTTTGGCACACACTCAAAAGACCCGGGGTATTCCGGGTGATGCTTCAATTTTGCTATGTTCTGTTTTTTCCCAAAGTTCGTGGCCTACCCCGGGTGAAAACTGTTACGGTTTAAAGATCGAAAATCCCAAAGTGATTTTCGTATTCACTAATGAATTTAAAAGTTTTTGCTTTTTAGGAGCCAACAAAAGAGACCCCCTGTGGGGCGGTTAGATTCTATTAAGGGATTGAGTTGTTTTTTAACCCCCTATTTTTTTGGCTAAATTTTTTTACTTAAAAATCTCATTTGAGTAGATTGTGATGGAAAGTATTATCCGTAAAAAAAAATTGATATGAAAATTTTTGGGGTGTTCACAGATTGACGAAGCTGAAATGATTTCTTCGATCGGGGCCAAAAATTATGAGGTTCATCCCAATAATAAAAATTTTTTTTTAAATTTTTCCCTGAATGACAAAAAACGAAAGATTTTTCTCTTTCTGGGTAAAAAAACAAAAAATTTAATTTTGTCAATAAACTACCATTGATGAGTGTCTTTTTCTACACAAGCAGCGATTTCCCTTTTTATTTCTACAGGCCGGGTTTCAGAAAGATAAGTTTGTCGGGTGAAGAATTAATTTTTTGGTTGAGTCAAATATGTTATCGCTTTTTGAACGTGATTGTGGGGAATTTTTGGGAAACTTGGTCCTGATGCCATTAATCAGTCAAGGTTCAAAAATACTCACATTGGAAATGATGTGGAAGTGAAGGGGGACAAAGCGGAACGTGACCCCCGCATCTCGGGAGGTAGGGGGGTACCATAATTCCAGGTATCATGGCCTGGGTCTGTTAGCGTGAATATTATTGACTATTGCTTAGATTATTGCTATATTGCTTAAAAATTATCACTAGGAGCTCTTATGTTGTTTTGGTGCTAAGTTTAAACTAAGAGAAAAAAATCAAATGGGATGTCTTTTTTTACAGTCTAAAATGCAGAAATATATTTAATTAAGTGCGAGTTGCTTAGTTAAATTAACTGTAGTTCTTTTTTTTTCCGTGCAAAATTGTATCGGATTCACCACATTTGATCGACTGACATTACGTACGTTTTAATGCCCGTTCTCAGAATTAAAACCTCAGTTTAACTTTTAGTGGTTGAAAATTTCACAACTTTTAAGAAGTCCTAAATTTTATAACAGTAATAAAATATCGTTTTCCTCTGTACGTGTGAGTTTTATATTCCGATATTAAATAATCCGGTTGGGAACTTGTTTAAAAAATCCGCGTTCTATGTTCGAAAGGCTAGTGCTATTGAAGTTTGATTTACTACATTATTTTACCTAATTTTTTCTTTAATCAGAAAACATAAGAGAATGAGACCGTAGAATCGGAGGCAATTTTTTTGGATTTCGTAGTCGGGAATGTATAAAAAAAGACGTTATTTTACAATTTTCATAAAAACTGTTGGACAAAGTTGAAACGAAATTGGTCAGTTATATATATATATAAAATAATATATATATAATTAAAACGTAATTTTAAAGGATAACTTCCAGAAGAATTTCTTTAAGGGCTTTTATCTTCTCTCACTTGACCTTTTTTCCCTCAAAATAAGTCGAAATTCAAGGCAGTGCTTCTAATTCAAAATTTTCATCGTCCTCCCTTTGCCTCCCATACAACAGCAATGTATTAATGCTCTAATAATGTACTTTTAGGCAAACGCTAAATCCCACCTTAATTATAAGCACACAAATTATCAAGATAAATATTAAATTTTGGTATATGTTACTTTTAAGCAGTGGATATTTTAAGTCAATTATACTTTTAAGTATTAGGTTGTTTTAAGAATTGTGGTATTTTAAGTACGTTAATTTTAAGAACCGTAAACCGGTTAACGCGCACCTATACTTTCAAGCTGTATTTTTTTAAATTTTTGGTATATTCGCCATATAACGCGCACCCCTTTTTACGAAAAATTTGAAATGTACGTGGGAGTTTTCTTTTGTTTTGAAATCATATTTTGGGTGAATCATTCCAGACTCTTTGAAAATAGTATACTTCTCTAGAATTATACAACCCTCTCTTAAGCGCAAGAAGGGGGGGGAAACCGAACTGGGCGCCAGTGTAGATTTTTCCCACGCTTTTTTTTAAACATTGATTCCTTTTTCCCTTTCGTGTGTGTACGAGGCGGACGATTAATTTGAAATAAATTAGAACAAGTCTGAGACTTATTACGCTCGCTGTTGTAGTATATTCAATACTATGAATAATATTGAATACGCTTCGAACAGCGAGCAGTTAAGATGGGTGCTGGTAAACGAAGCAAAACACATGCCGGGTTCAAGATCTGATTCAATGTGCGAAAAAAAAATGGAAATCGTGCTGCAGCAAGGATGTTTGATATTGGCGAAAGCTCCATAAGGAGTGGAAAAAAAATGAAATGACAGTAATTAACATCCAAAATGTGCTTTTCGTAAAGGAGTAACGAAATGGCCTATTCTAGAAGAAAGTGTTGCGAACTGGGTCCTAGAAAATCGCCTGAATGGATTAATTGTAACAAGAAACAGTGTACGTTTATTCGCCTTAAAAAGGTCAAAAGAACGCCTTTTCATGTTATCCAACAATGAAAGTTCATAGGGTATGTTATTTCTGTTAAATAAACAGTATTTCGATATACAAGTCTAAATTTTTTTTAAGCTCTCGTTTTTATACTCGGCGTATAACGGCACCCCTAAATTTGATCTTATTTTTGTGTTAAAAGTGCGTTATACACCGGATTTTACGTAATAGGTATTTTTATCAAGTTACTCTTGAATAGTATACGTATTCTGTTACTCATTCTCTTTAAATTTTAAATTGGAATAGATTGTAATAAAAGTTCGACGTGTATTTTTATTCTTTTTTTTATGGCAGAAGTATTTTGTTTTGCTCCCTTCAGTAAATTAATAATAGTATTTTAAAATAACCTTTTTATTTTGACATTGATATGCTTTGCGCCCCAGGGAGCGCACCCCCAAATTTGGGGCCCTTTTTTCT
>BMAV01014311.1:0-18989 GCA_019973955.1 Trichonephila inaurata madagascariensis | reverse complement strand
TATATTTACTTTAAAAAAATTATCGAGAAAATATACACATAAATATTTTTCATCTTATCGAAAAAAACTGATTTAACCAGTTAGTTATCATTTTCTCACCTAACAGTCAGAGTTAATGTTGTAAATTTTACTTATTTCTTTATTATTTACCAAAGCACTTTTAAAAAATAAAAAATGAAGAAATCTACGTCTTTTAGAACCTTTTTCACGCTTCAGATATTCCATTTTTTTGACGTTGAAGGGGATCAAAAAGGATGAAAAAGTAAATTAGAATTACATAAACGAAATAGGAAAAAAATATTTTTACATAAGACCTTGACACAAAGAAAAGTATTTTTTATTTGTCAATATCTGTAACTTCATTTTAGTTTCTAATTCTTTTAGAGTTTTTATTTACTAACGATGACCCATATAGATATGCTGGCACATACAAATACTTCGATTCGGAAATATTCTATCGCTTTGCTATATAAAGCAGCTTCTTTGAATAGAAAAGCACTTTCAATTGAAATCAATTACTCTTAACGGGATAACATTCTTCGTTAGAAACTTAAAACATTATTTTAGGCAACATGAAGTCTATCATTGCAGTCTTAATCGCTATTACTATGATCGTCGCTCTCCAGTGTACACCTGGTGCACTCGCCACGGAGCCAAGACACCATCATCATCATCATGGGCATCATGACCATCATCATCATGGACATCACGACCATCATCATCATGGGCACCATGACCACCATCACCATGGGCATCATGACCACCATCACCATGGGCACCACGATCATCATCATCATGGTCATCATCACTAACAATGTAATAATTATATGACCGTACATTACTACTCCAACATTATTATTCCCCTCAATATTTCCTAATATTTTGAACTCTAATTTTTTTGTATGTTAATGCAAACAAATGAATGGTCTCTATGAAAAGTCAAATGTTAAAAATAATTTAAGGTAATCACAAATCGTTTTCTTTTGTTTTGTATTACTGTCCATGTATAATGTATCAATGTATTGCCATGTTTCTTATTCTTTTTTTGTAATGAAATAAAAAACTTAACAGCATATATACATGAGTGTTTTCTGTAACTTGCTGCTGAATAATTCTATATTATAGTAACTAAACTTAGTCTTGACATTTGTTTGTGTGCGTATATGGATATATATTTCTACAAACTCTTGAATTGATTTTTAAGTAATTAGTTATCTTATTTTGATTACTTAAGGTATCCAACTATGTTCGGAACCATGATTTTAAAAAAGCGCATAAATAGATAATTTTCAAGATATTTAGTGTTACTTAGATTAGAATACATGTATAAAATTGTTTTAAGCACATTTTGACAAAAAAAAATTTAAATATAATATTTCGGCAAAAAATTAGAATACCCTTTTTTCAAAATGTTCTCCTTTTGTGAAAAATGCTTCCATTATAATAATATTTTGCCAGTGTATAGCTCAGATCTCTGTACAGAGGCTCAACTAGAATTTTTGAAATATATAACTTAAAAGTGAGTTTATCCATGTTTTACGACAACAGAGGGGAGAAATTTTAAGAAAAAACGCCAATAATTATTTCAATTGGTTGTAACTCTGAAAATAACGGGAATTTTTCAAAATTGATAGTTGAGCCTCTGTACAGAGGTCTGAGCTATATACAGGCAAAATATTATTATAATAGAAGCATTTTTCACAAAAGGAGAACATTTTGAATAAAAGTTATTCTAAGTTAACTTTTTGCAAAAATATTGTATTTAAATAATGGTTTTTTTTTTGTCAAAATGTCCCTAAAACAATTTTATACATGTATTCTAATCTAAGTGGCACTAAATATCATGGAAATTATCCATTTGTGCGCTTTTTTTAAAATCACGGTTCCGAAAGTAGTCAGATACCTTAAACTATCTTCTGTTTTCATAAAAATAAATTAAAAACGTAATTTTGTGCAATAATTCTTAACAATTTTCCTGCATAAATTCTTAGATCAACAAATTAACATTTTATTGTAGTAAATAAATTTTAATCTAATTTATGCTTAAAAGAAAATTCTTATTATAAGTTTTAAAAAGTTTATTGTTTCATATGTTTAATTATTAGCAGACCGTCAAAATTTGGAATTTCTTTTCTGACTTCCCAAACAAAAAATATATCAAAAATTTTAAGTTTCGAGATTAAATAGCTTTAAACTTCTGTCATTTTTATAAAACTGTTGAAAAATTCAAGATTATAATAATATACATAATTGGAAAATGAAAATTCCTTAATTTTTCAATTTTTTGCTGTTTCGCTTATATGCAATCGCTTATAAATTTTAAATTCAAAAAAGCTTTTGAATTTTATATATTTTATTAAGAATACAAACTGAATGTTTCATTAGTTTATTATAACACATTCTAATTAGGCTCATAATATTCCGGTTTCTGATTAAATTTTTTAAAAAATTTTTTCATAGTTATAATTTAACAGAAAAAGTCTGTGCAAGACCAATAATGAAATCAATTCTCAATCGACTGCAAAATAGTCAAAAATAACAATAAATTGTTACAAGATTCAGTTAAAGAAATGGCGAAAATTAAGATCTTTTTGAGTTCAGTTATTACACAAGAAGTAGCATTTATAAACTATTTGATAAATCCTCCTATTTCAAATATTTAAATAGTTTCTCCTATTTCATGTAATGAAAATCTACATTAAAAATTTGAATTTCAAAATAATTTGTGTTTCATAATTTTTCTATACAATTGTCAAAAAGGAAACAAAATTAGACAAAATTAATACTTTTTCACAATTCTCACAACAGCTGGATAGAATTTGCATCAATATTAATGGTTTACAGCAGCAGGGGTGTCAAACTCGCGGCCCGCGGGTCTCATGCGGCCCACAACGAACGTTTTTGCTGCCCAGTCAGTATATCAGCACACAAAATATATAATAAAATATCAAAATTTCTCTTTAAATAGGAAAGATAGTTACAGAGAAGTGATCTCATGTGTCAGGACGTAAACATTACATTTTCTTGTTCCTTTATTTATGTTTATTGTAATGTATTATTCGAAATAAACTTACATTTCCATGATATCGACCTTGTTTGGGTGGCAGAAGTTAGCCTTTGATTTTGACACCCTCGGTTTATAGTAAACTAATTAAGTAATATTAATTTAACTAAGTAATTAATTTACACAATTAATTATTTTTGAAAAAGAATTTCTAGTTATTGGACTATGTTTCCTTAGGTATCAAAAATTCCTCTTCATTAATAAGTTCAAGATTTAAAATCTTATGGAAATTATACAATAAAACTTTCTTAATTACTAAGATTTTTGAAAAGGGGTCCCTTTATGCTAAATACATGTTTAAGAGGTGTTGGAAAGTTTTATTTTTTTGACAATTTGAGATTTTTACATTTTAAAATTGTATAGATTTTAACCTTTCTAAAAATACCTTACTTTAACCTCTAGGGTAATTAGAAGCCCTTAAAACCTATTTTTAAATAATCGGTGAAACTGGGCCACGCCCATTTGAATGGTGGCAAAAGTAAACAAAGTACTTCATTTTTACTTAAAAGTTTTGAACGTCTGAAATAAACCCAAACATGTATCTTTTATTGTAAATTGAGCCTTTTATTTTTTTATTTCCTAGTCTTACTGTATACATTAAAATCAATTTATCTCAAAATGTAAATTTTGATGTTCGATGTACCTTTTTCGAGAAACTACTGTTCACAGGTATGTAAATTTTTTATGATATATTTATAATGATGACTAATATATACTGAAATGGGATTTTTGTAAAAAACTGAAAACTTTATTTTTTACAAATTTTTATGTGAAAAATGGGTCAAATTCCACAATTTTTGATAACATATTTCATAAAATGTTAAAAAAATCAAAATTAGCTAAAATCTCATTTCAGTATAATGAGAAAGGTGTACTTTAGTTGTATGAAAAATTTTAAGCGTGTACATATAACAGATTTTGACAAAAGATACATCGAAAACAGCCAATTTAACATTATTAGTATATATAGAGAAAGAGGTTTCTAATTCCCCTCAAATATTTCATGATAAAACACATTCTACTTATCACTACTTGAAGATGATTGCACAAACCTATAAATGATTACTTGAAAGATATTTGAAAAATTGAAAATAGTACTATTACAAAAAATATGAATTGCTAAACACCGTAATAAAAAGTTTGATTTGTAATATACCAAAAAGTTTTAAAGGATAAAACCTTTAAATTCTTCTTTTTACCCAATCCCTTCCAATAATTCAGGAAATATTTTGAGTTAAACATATGATCGGAAATCTATAGGTGTTAAGGGGTTGTTTATAAATGTACATTATTTAACTATAGATCGACTTATTGTGCTATATTTGAAAATGGGAAAACATTTTATGAACCACTCTTATGAAGTAATTTAGTGTATAAAATGGTTCTTCTGATTATTCGGAAAGCTAATAATTTATTTTTACAAAATATTTCGAAATAAATATAATTTTTATAAATTAAAATTACATTACTTTTATCATTTTTCGAATTGGTAAAATAAATCATTGTCCATAAATAATCTTTTCACAAATTTACAATTATGAAAAAAAATTTGTTTTCAATCAATTTTTTTGTGTTATTTTTTGAGTTAATGTTTAACGGGGGTTTTCCTTTCATAATGGGACAGGGTGTTTCCTTTCATAATGGGACAATGCATCATACCGTATGGTCATACTTTTCTTTGCATTAAGTTTTTTCAAAATATTCGGAATTTTAATACCATAATTTCTGCATATATGATATCCTCAAACTCTTTAAAAGAAGTATATTCAATCCTATTTTCATGTACTTTTCTTACAAGGTAAATCCCAAAAATTTGCTATAGCATTTAGATCTGAGAAATAAGAGGGCCGCATCAAAACATTCTTTGTTTTTTTCAATCCTTTTTTACTGCTCTATAAGTATGGTGTAAAATCTTGTTGAAACTAAAATTATTCTTCCTTAAGTGGGAAGAATGTTCTAAGAAATACGCATAAGGGGTTCGTAGATATTTCTCAGTATTCATATTAACAGGCACAATTACTAATTCCAACTGGAACATCTCCCCTAAACAGCATCGATTTACTTTTAAAATGCCTGTAGTGTAATATTGTCATGAATGTTGTGTAAAATAATTTGTATTAGGATGTGTAAAGCACACATTTATATTACTCTACGTCATATTTTTTTTTTTGTTAAAATTGTAAGAATGAATATGAAGGAATATATGAAGCTTCATATTCCCCTTCAACTCAAGATTTTTTTTAATGGTAATTACATAAATTTTCATTTTTGAAAAAATTATTATTAGTTGCTGGATATTAAGTAATAAACTTTAATAATAATAAACTTTAATTAATTAATAATACTTTAAAATCTAAATTAATGTTGCATGCCATTTTTATGTAGTTAGTTTTAGTAAAATAAGATAATCTATTATATACATAAGAAATGTAAATGTGACATTGCATAGGAAATTATTTATTTCTAAGAATAAAATGTTAAAACTTCAGTGGATTGAAACAAAATTGAACATGAACACGATTGTAGCACTACTATGAGTTTCAAAGAAATTGGAAACAGTAATATTAAAAGTAATTAATAATATTTTTTCAGATTACATTTTAAATTGATTGTGAAAAAGGAACATTATGGCATTGCGCATTATCTTAAAAAAATTTCAATTGAGAAATTTTGTTTTTTTACTTTGTAAAATATTTAAATTTTGATAATTTTTCTTATTTTAAGTTATTTATATCTTTTTGAGCATTAGAAACAAAAACAAGTATATAACTGAAAATCTAAAAAAAATTCTATGGAATTCTAATAAATATTTTTGTAGAGAGTTTAACCAAGAAGAGAACATGAAATTTCTAAAAATATTGATTTTGACTTTAAAAGAATGACTAGTTTTTAATATAAAATATATAATTATTTTTAGTGAATTAATATGAAAGCATCTACAGAAATATAGAAAAAATAATAAAATTAAATATTAAATATTAAATATTAATAGAAAAAAGCATTAAAGAAAGGAAACATTTTTATCGGCAAAAAAAATATAGAAAAAAAGCATTTAAAGTTTGTTTGCCAAACCACAATTTTTGAGCCTGATAGTACTCAGAAAGAAATACTATATATCTTCAAAACTAATTTTTTATCATATCTAGTATATATATATATATACTTGGTGTTAATTTTTTCAACCCTATAAACTACTAAAAAATGCAAAAAACAATTGTGATGTTTTTGTCATTAAATGTATAAACATGTTTCCTCACAGACTTTTAAATTATAAAAAAAAAGTGAAAATAATATTTTTTGTTATAAAAAAAATTAAAATTTTCTGCTTCAAAATTTTATAGTACAACTTCAAAAAATTTTGGCTATTTTTTTATAATTCCGGAAAGGATATATTACATTGAAAAATTAGTTATATAAATACGAAAATTACATTGATAATTTCTTTCAATTTTTGCACACATTGTAACTTTTGTAATATCCTCCTCACTTTGTTGCTTATTCTAAAATAGTTCCAGCATTACATTATCAAACAACATAAATATTTTGCGAATTTTTTGTGACTAAGCTTACATCTGACATTAATTTTCTGGATTTCTATAATTAAATGTAAATTTAATAAAGAGTATAATACTAAATGTGTTGTTTTTTAAGCAACAGTTGTTTATATGGTACGCACAATTTATTTCCTAATTTATAAAATAAATTGAAAGAAGAATTTACGAAAAAGTTTCGAGACAGAATAATCGAACAGGATTTTAAATTTTCTTTAAAATTTTCAACATCTTTCATAAAAATGAAATCGTTTCTTGTTAATTGGCTTTCTTTCTTTTTTTAAAAGTATGTAAAAATTAAATTAAAAAAACTAAATAAACTTGGAAAAAAAGTTTTAGGATGGGTATTTAAAAAAACTTTTATATAAATCTACATTCTAAATAATTTTTTATTAAAATCATATTAAATGTCTGAAAAACATGATGCTAATCATTTTATAATGAGATGCATTTAATATATAGGCTAAATAAAGTCAAAGAAACATTCCGCTACGTTGGAAATCACATCCAGGAAGCAAAAAGAAGCAGCCATTTTTCATAAATAATTTTTCTTTTTTCACTCTGTACATGCCTTGCAGTTTTGAACCTGTTTTCAATGATGATGTCCATGGTGATGATGATGCCCGTGGTGGTGGTGATAATCATTATGATGATGATCATGCCCGTGATGATGGTGGTGCCCATGGTGAGATGATCGTGATGTCCATGGTGATGATGATGCCTTTCTTCCATGGCTAGTGTGTACCTGAACACACTGAGAACCACAATCAAGGACAAGGTGATATGACTACAGTTACACTTTGCTTATTGTTGATGATAACGTGTTGTTGAAAATAAGAACAGTTTGTTATGTATCGAATGGCTCTGAGCAGCAAAGAAACAACTTATATAGTTGTGCGATACGATACTTCAAAACGTAAATGCTTACAGGTATTTCTACAATATTGTGACTCATTGGGGCGACAAATCAGGCCGTACAAAAATGAAATTGTAAGTGCGTGATACGTGTAGTCATATGCAATAAAAATATTGTATAATCCCCATCACGAAACAAGTTCCATCTGAAAGTTGAGTTTAACTTTTTATTTTCACTTTCCGTTGGCAAAAGAATTGAATGGATCAAGTGGGAAACAAAAAAAAAAAAAGTTGAGAAAGCTTTTTCTTTATGTTACATAAGATGATTGCTAAGAAATGTTCTTTTATAGATAAAACAAAAAAAAATGTTTTTACAATGTATTCTAATGTTTATGATCTTGTAACGATATAAAATTGTATAAATCCAATTCTTAAAACTCTAGATAATATAAAAAAAGAAATTAAATCGCACTCGATTTATATTTCGTATGTGATTTAATTTATTTATTTTTTCTTTTTTTACTATCTAGAATTTTATCTTTATATATAAAAATTACATGTCACAGTGTCTGTCCGCGATGGACTCCGAAAATACTCAATCGATTCTGACATAATTTTGCATATTGTGTGTATTTCGTCCAACTTAAATTATAGGATAGTTTTATCCTTAAATTTTGACGTCAGCTATTTTTACGCTGCACGGTGAATCCGAAAACGGAAAATTCGCAAAATGTCGAAATGCGTGTGTGCCTGCAGAAGCAGATTTTGTAGACCAAGGTGCATAAAAAGTCAGTGCCTGGTATAATTCGGAGCGTGTAATCCGAATTTTGAATTGAATCCCAAAAATACCCGTAACTTTGCCGGACAATGCCCGATGACCGTATTTTAGACACTTCCTGGCAGGGTCTTACCTTAAAGGTCATGGATAGTGAGAACTTGGTCCCTAGCGTATTTGGAAACGGGCAATCTGAAGCTGATATCCGAAATAAGAAATTGTCACAACTCTGTCGGATAATGCCGGATGACCGTTTTGAGACAAACTCTGGCAAGAGCTTACCGTAAACGCCTTGGAGCGTGAATACTTCATCCCTGGCTTATTTTGAGACGGGTAATTTGAATCTGATATCCGATAAGATAAATTGTCACAACTTTGCCGGACAATGCCCGATGACCGTATTTTAGATTAATTTACTGGCAGGCCTACCTTAAATGCGATAGTGAGAACTTGGTCCCTAGCGTATTTGGAAACGGGCAATCTGAAGCTGATATCCGAAATAACAAATTGTCACAACTCTGTCGGATAATGCCGGATGACCGTTTTGAGACAAACTCTGGCAGGAGCTTACCGTAAACGCCTTGGAGCGTGAAAACTTTATCCCTGGCGTATTTTGAGACGGGTAATTTGAATCTGATATCCGATAAGAGAAATTGTCACAACTTTGCCAGATAATGCCGGACAACAGTATTTTAGAACACCTTCCAGGGCTTTCCCTCAAAAGCCTTGGAGAGCTGCAAACTTGACCTTGAGGTACTTTTGAGACGGGCAATTTGAATTTGATATCTGATATGAGTACTTATCGTACCGTACGGATAATTTGGACGCATCGTTTATTACGCGGACCATGACAGGAGCTTTCCTCAAAAGTCTTGAAGCGGAAAAGAACTTTTCTAATCATTTTCGGGATGGTGAACGAGAACTCAAATCGGATATTAGAAATTCCTGCACCCTTTGCTCGATAACGCAGAGTGACCCTAATGCCCCTTTTTAGTGACTACACTTGGAGGCTCAGGGGTGCCAAAAGTAGTCTCCAAGTTCAAAAGTTTCAGAAATTCTAATAAAAGTCCTTCCTTCCTTCTTCAGTGGCTCAACAGCCCAGGTTGGACCTTGGCCTTCTCAAAAATCCTTTTCCAGGCCAGACATCTTCTTGCTAGTGATCTCCAATTCTTAGTTCTCAAAACTAGGACATTTTTTTCTAGGCCACCAATCTGGCCTGCCCTTTATTTGTGTGCCAATTGGTGGGCCATTGAAGACTTTTTAGTGGTGTGGTTTTCTTCCATTCTGACAACATGACCCGCCCATTCAATTCGTTGTAATTTGATGACGTTAACAATGTCAGATTCTTTACATGATTGATAGAGCTCTAAATTTGATCTTTTTCGCAACTTTTCATTTTCTTGAATTCCTCCAAAAACAAATCATAAAATCTTCCTTTCATAGATACTTATCATGATCTCATCTGTTCGAGACATGGACCAAGTTTCGCATGTATAAATTAATGCTGATCTTAAAAGACTTTTATACAATAGAACCTTTATTTTTCTTTTTATTAATTTCGATTTCATATATTTTCGTTTTCCATTAAGACAACTATTAGCCACAGTAATTCTCTTTTGGATTTCAATAGAGAAATAGATTTGAGTGTGTGCTTAACAAATTTGGTTAGTTTTATTTAGGAATGTTTAAGTAATTATACAAAACATTAAGAAAATAAGTTTTGGAAAACATAATGCTTCATTAAATGTTAATTATAAATTGACTTTTATTTAGAGAATTCAATCTGGCGGTGGCAATAGTTTCATTATATATCGAGATATCTAATTATAGATCAATCATAGGTAAAAAAAAACTATTTTACTGTATTTCTAAATCAAGGGGAAAATTTCATTTTAATTAGCATTTAACTTCAAAATACACTTATCAGCTTTTTACTAAAAAAAAAAAGCATATATACACAATCATTTTTTCCATCGACTATTTAAAACCCTTTACAAAATTTTGAGGAAAAAAAAACCAATTTTTTTTTATCTTTCATCTAAGTTATTGATGCAACATTTTATTTATTTCTTTAAGAACTATACTTAAGCATTGTTATAAAATGAAAAAAAACAAAACCATCGTCTTTAATAGCCTGTTTCATGCTTCAGATATTTCTTTTTTTTGTTTTGGAAAATAGTTCTAAAGGATGAAGAAGTAAATTTGAATTACATAAACGAAATAAAGGAATTATTTTGTTTACTTAAGACCTTGACTTAAAGAGAAAAAAATTTTAATTTGTCAATATCTGCACTTTTATAACAATTTTTATTTATTTATTTTTTAGTGTTTATAAGTAACAATGACTATATCGATATACTGGCACATAACACTTAGATTTTGAAATGTTTTATCGCTTTGCTATATAAAGTAGCTCGTTTGACTAGAAAAGCACATTCAATTGAAATCAGTTGCTCCTAACAGGCTAACATTCTTCGTTACAAACCTAAAACATTATTTTAGGCATCATGAAGTCTATTATTGCAATCTTATTTGCTATTACCATGGTCGTCGCTCTCCAGTGTACACCTGGTGCACTCGCTACTGAGCCAAGACACCATCATCATGGGCATCATGATCACCATCACCACGGGCATCATGACCACCATCACCATGGGCACCATGACCATCATCATGGGCATCATCACCATCATGGCCATCATCATCATGGTCACCATCACTAGAAATCCAATGATTGTATGACCATTGCATATGCATTAACATTGCTGTAGATCTTTCGAATTTTTTTCATCTTTGGATTCTATCTTTACATGTTAAGGAAACCAAAGGTAACATCTATAACAAGCCAAATGTTGCAAATATTTTGAGATAAGCAAATTACCATCTTTTACTTTGGATTATTGTTTGAAATATAAACAATGTTACATGTATAACAAATGTATTTTTATGTATCTTATATTTTGTGTAAAGAAATAAAATTATTTTAATAGCATATATACATGGTGTTTTCTATGGCTGATCGCTGAATAATTCAGTATAAATGCAATTAAAGTCATGATTAAAATTTTATAGAAATATAATTCTGTACATCTTTGTATTTTTAAAATCTCTGAATTAGTTTTTATCCACTTATTAATCTGATTATTATTTATTTTAATCTATTCTCTCTATATTATCCATCTTTTGATAAAAATGTAACGGGTCTATCCACGCTTCCACTAATACTCTTGGGTAAAATCGCCTTTTTAACTGTAATTTCAGTTGAAAACCGCTTTCTGTGAAGAAAAGACTGGGTTTATGTAAATTAGAACTTCTATTTAAGTGTAAGTAGTAGAGTAGGTGTGTTGATGGTTGAAAGTTGATATAGAAGCGAGCATTGTGTTAGCGATCAGAGGTCGTTTAGTTTAGTCAAGTTAAAAGATTATCCAAAGATTATTCAAGTAGTGGAGAGAAGAGCGTTAAAGAAATGATAAATGTTCTTATTTCTATAATACTTAAATAATTAAGATTGATTGCTCCTCCGGTTTAGTGATATAATTGCAATATTCGCTTAAGCTTTTAATAGCCATTAAGTAAAACAGCACTGCCCATATAGTATAGAGATTATCGACGCTGACTGCAGTGCAGCAGGGACTGGGTTCGAATCCCGGAGAAGGCATGGATGTTTGTAAATGTATAGTACCTTAGCGGCAGGGGGTACTTTAAATAGCCGTCGAGCAGCGAGTCCTCTCGTGAGGTTGATGGAAGGGGAAGAGAGGTGGGAGGCCCCTGACCACCCCCAGGGTGTTCTCCCTCAAAATTGGGGGTGGAACTGAGTAAACTCGTACTGTCACCTGCATGGTGCTGAAAGCTAAGGCTAACAACAGGCTTAAAATTCTAGCCCTTCACCGCGATGAATTTCGTGGACCTTGATCCGATGTTACTGTCGATCAGGTGGCATAAGTATCAACAACAAGTAAAACAGCGTTTCGCAAATTGTGAGACACGCCCTCCTAGAAGGCGTAATAACTCTACGAGGGAGGCGCGAGCTATTGAAAAGTCGAAAACAAATGACTATTTAAAAAAAATTATTTTTACTGAAAGTAAACAAACAAAATACATTCTGACATGGTAAAATATAAAATTCACATTTTCACTGATACAATACTTCTATAAATGTATCAATACTGCTCACAATGTATTTTATAATTAATTTAACAATATTATGTTAAGAACAAGTTTAATAATTACCACTCACACATATAAAATTATACATGTAAAACATACATATAAAACATACATTATCATACTAACTAATGCTTAGTCTGATTCATATTTAAAACAAAATTCTGCTAAAAAGTTTTAAAAAGTTAATTGTACGGTGTACAGGCTTCATATGTTCAATTATAAGCTAACTGAGAGAATGGCAAAATTTGAAATTTATATTTCTGATTTCCATATTGAACATATATCATTATCAAATTTTGAGATTAAATAGAATAAAATTTTCGTCATTGCAAGAAAATTGGAATATTTTATATTATACTAAACTCAGTACTGGATCAACCCATGGTGGACCAAGACCTACTGCGCCCATCTCAGTTTTCGTGACCGAAGGCACTGAGGTGAATGAGCAGATGTTCTGGTCAGGTGGTCAGTCTAATGTAAACCCTCCACTCCAGTGTTAAGTTCCCAAGCAAGCTTGGTACTCTTTTGACCCACTGAAAGGATGGAAGGCTGAGTGGATCTTTCATAGTCCGGGTTTGAACCCCGATCTGATTTTTAGATTATAATGATATAAAAACTTAGAAATGAAAATTCCGTTGTTTTCTATTCATTTTCAATCTATATATACCGTAGTTCAAAAATTTAAAATGCAAAAATGTTTTAAAATTTTATATTTATAATTAAGAATATTGATTGTCTATACATGTTCTAATTATACACATAGTATTTCGTATTCAGATAAATTTTAGAAATTTTGTGCCACAATCATTTAAAATATAATAGAAGTTTTTAAAAATGAAAAATCACAAGAAAGATTAACATTGAAATCATTTGTCAATTAAATGCAAAAAAGTAAAGAATAACAATAAATCCTAACAAAATTCCATTAAAATTGCATAAAATAACGGAAATTAAGAGTTTTCGAGTTAAGCGCTTACACAAGAAATAACATTTATAAAAACCATTTGATAAATTGTTTCTTCTATATCATATATTGGAAAAAAATCTGCCTAAAAAATTTGAATTACAAAATGTTGTTTCCAATCCCCTTGGAGGAGGAAAGCCTACACCAAGTCCATTTGACCTTTCCGCATAATATTTTCACACACCAGGTCTTGATCTTAAAACAACTGTAGCAGGGAAATGCCCCAGCAGTCCAGAAGATGAGCAAAAGAATCAGGGACAGGTAAAGAAAGACTTTACCCCCTGCGCAAAAATCATACTACTCAAGTGACCGCTTCTAAAGCCCGCCAAGGCTGTCTTATGAGCCGTGGAATTCCTGCACTGTAGAGATATGCCAGGACTCTTAGCTGCGCGCGTACCAGTGGTGAGCAGGAGGGTTTCACCAAGTCAAGTTCATTTTAGTTCTTTGGAGGGAATGAGTGGCCGCGGTAGACGAGTGGTATAGGTATTGGATCGTAGCTTGCCTTGTCACGAGTTAGAGCCCAGTACCGCTGAAGACCCGCCGTGTAGGGCAGCGATGCACGTTAAATCTGTAGAGAGCTAAAAAGATCCTCCCGTTGGTGTGGTGTGGTAGTTAGGAGAGGGGGGTGCCAGCTCAGGTGTCGTCCACGTCACTTGACCATGGTTCAAAATTACGTGGTCCGTCGTCTCGTGTAGCTGTACAGTGCGAGGTTAATATTCAATCAATCAATCATTGGAGGGAATGAATTTCTGAACGGTTTAAGACAGTAGAACTGAGGTTATAGAGATCACAACCCCTATCAGCCAGCTCATCAGTTGCTTCGTTCCCAGGCACACCCATATGCGATGGTATCCACTGGAGACATATTTGTTTCCTCTGACCACACACACAAGCCTAGCTAATTTGGATAAAAAATCTAGACCTGTACTGTCCATACTTTTTGGCCAATTCTTCAAATATTGGATGGAGCTTCTGCTGTCAGTCAGGATTGAAATATTTTCCTTATAAGAGTTAAGAGCATGCTCGAGAGCACCACTAATAGCAATGAGTTCCGATCTAAAGACGGAACAGTGGTCAGGATTCCTGATGATTTTTGTTGTCGTTCAAATTTGCAACCGTCAAAAGAAAAAATTAGGATTTCAAAGTGCTTTTTTTCCAATTCTCATCACAGATATATAAAATTTGTATGAGCGTTGATAGCTTAAACAAAACTAATTTATGACATTAATTGAATAATATTAACTAACTAATTATTAATTAATTTATATAACCAACTAATTCTTAAAAATAATTCCCAGTTACAGTTACAGATTTTCCTTATGTATCAAATTCTTCAACACTAAGTTCAAATTTGAAATCTTGTGAAAATTCTCTAAAACATTTTCTCAGCTACGAAGGTTTAAAATATGGGTCCGTCCCTTAAGGCTAAATACAGGGTGGTCCCGAATTCATGGTACAAACTTTAAGAGTAGATACAGGACATTGTAACAATCTTTTATTGTATAGGAATATATGGGCACAAGTGACCCGGTGAGGCACAAACAAGGAAAATAAAAAAAGAGAAATGGAGTTATCGGTTGGTTGCGTTGCCGGAAGGGGGCAATAGACATCTAGCCGTCGTTCAACATGATGCATCTCTGTAGGGGACAGTGCCATTTGCAATTGTGCTGACGTTTACGATGGGAGACTTTACATGTGCCGAAAATGCAGACATGCACGAATGTATCACGTGCGCTACGAATGTATCACGTGCAGTTCCTTGACCGACGAATGCCGAATCACAGACATTTTTAGCTTTTACATCGTCAATTTCGTGAAACACCTTATTTCACGTCACCAGACACGATCCTGGTCGACTCTGTACGCAGTCCAAGCCTGGAAGAAAGCATCTTGAACGTTGTGGCTGATACTATACCCGAGTCATGCTCAAGAGCTGTTCCTCCCGTAAGTGTGAGTCATCAGACCGTTTGTAAAGTGTTAAATAAATGAAAAACGGGTACACCTCTTCCATTTTGAGGAAGTACAAAGTATGAATACAGTAGACTATCTTCTCCGGAAGAACCTATAAAAACAGGAATGAGTCAGAGAAGTTTTCCATAACTGCCGGTTTGAAATTTTTATTTTGAATATATAATTTTTATTATTAGGGGGTATTCCTGGGTGGAGTGGGGGATGTACGTTGGGAGTTTATGCTCTTGGTCGGGTCACCCAAGGCTTGAAGGCCACTCTATTTTGCTGAGACAAGGTCTGTAGGTTCTGGAGCTTAATCAGACTTCTCTTTCGGGTTCTCCTGGTCTCTGGCCTACAGTAGCTGTTCCACTTTTCCTCTTATCTTGAGCCTTTTACCTTAGTTAACATATTGGATTCTCTCAATTTAGTTCTACTTACGCTACTTCAAAGTGATGCTGATTTTATCCGTCAAAAATAAAAATTACGAAAGTCATTATTCCTTTTTTTTGTTTTCTTTACAAATGGATATTCACTTTAAATACTCTAAAATTACAATCTCAAAATATAAGTTATGATAAATAAATGGGCAATATGTTATTCATGGTATTATTTGTAGGACATTGAGGCATCCGCACACACACACAAATAATTTCAAATAAAGTAACTAAAATTTGGATGGAATAATGTATTATTTCCAACTTCATTTAAAAGACTGAAGGGAGACCCAAATTTGAAACTTGTTTTTCTGTCAAGAAATAAGTTTCAATATAAAAATAAGTTCGAGTTATTTTAACCCAAATAGCTTGGATCACATATTTTTTTTAAATTTTTAAAAAATAATTTTACTTGGGAAATTTGAATTAATTTCAAACAAAAATGAGCATTATGTAGAAAATAGGATTCTGTATATAGTACAATGAAGTCAGAATGTAATGTTAAACTTCGAATGTATTTTATTCTGAAATATTTGTATTGGGTTGATCTCTATTCTTTAGCATTTTACTTAGAATGCCTTTAAGTTGATTTATATTTCCACTCAGACACCCCTTATATGGACATAAAATGGATATTTCCACTTATATGGACACTGAGGAGCATGATCAGATATTCCAGTCAGGTGGTCGGTCTGAAGTGGAACCCCCAGTGTTAAGTTCCCATGCAAACTTGATGCTTAATTATCGATCCACTGCAGGAATGAAAGGCTGAGATGACCTTGCCCAGCCCGGGATTTGAACAACGGTCCCGTGTTGGGGACACGCTATCACTGAGCTACTGGGCTTTTCGTGAAATTAATGTTAAAAGTAATTAATAATTTTTTCATGTATTTTAAACTGATTCTGAAAAAGAAGTAGTTTGGCATTACGTTATCTTGAAATTTTGGAATTATTTAAACTTTTGTAAAAAATATTTGTTTTTTGATATTTTTATTTAAGTATTCAAGCGTTTCTTATTTTTCTAAAATTAAGAAACTTAAGTTAGTATGTAAAAAGTGAAAAATATTTTTTTTCATTATAAAGAAAAACGAAATTTGTTGTGCTTCAAATGTTTACAAGTAGTTTCAGGAGTCCAGCACGTTTCCTATAATTCATTGAAGTGATATTTTACATTGTGAAACACATATCATAAAAGAATAAACTTAACTGCTAATATCTTTCAAATTTCGGATTACATTTCATGCATCATAATTCGTTCGTCATTGCTGTATATTATACAACGGTTTCAACATTATTTTATTAAACACTTCAGCAGAGAATATTTTGCACTGTTATTTGAGGCTTAACTTAAAAAATAACATTGATTTTCCTAAGTATTTTTTTTGAGATTTTAATGGTTTTAAGAAAAAAGTTTAATAAAGAAATAAATTATCAAATGTTTGGTTTTTCATGGGAAGCACACATTTCCCAGTAGCACACATTATCTCTTCCCAAGTGAAGAAAAATAAAAAGAAATTCTATGAAGCAGGCATTACGAAAAAAAAGTTTCAAAAACAAAATTATAGAACAGACATTTAAATGTTCTTTATAATTTGTTTCATAGATTTTCCGTGCCATTGAGGAAAATGGGGCCTTTTTTTTTGTTAATCAATCTCTTTTTTTTATCTCTTTTTTTTTTTAAAGAAAAGTTTACTAAAATTAAGGAAGTAAATATTTGTCTGTTTGACAGAGAATGCTAATTTTACATTAGTGTGTTTTTAAGAGAATTAGGAAAATAATGCAAATAAAGAATCTCAAAAAAAATTTAATTTTAAAATATCCAAAATAATGTTATTGTACCTAATATTCCTTTATCATTTAGGGAATTAAGTATAAACTTTCTCAAATACAATAGAATATGCTTCTCAAATAGTTGGAAGCATTACTAATTAATATTGAAAACATTTTTTGAAATATAAATGCAAAAAATAAATCAAAATTTTTTCCTTTAACAAAGATAAATTAATTTATATAGATAAGGAGGATGAATATAAGTTATGGAATGATAACGCAATAATATCGAATATTATTAAATAAATCAAACTTCTAAGTCATTTATAATTTAATCAATTATTTTATTAAATATCATATTAAGTGTCTCAAACAATATGATACCATTCGTTTTATAATTAGAATCATACAGCATAAAGAACAATAAAATTGACACAAATATCTTCTTTATGAGGAAATTATATCCAGTAAACAAAAACGCAACTACTTTCATGCATTATTTCTTTCACTAAATCTGTATATGCCCTCCAGTATTGAACTTATCATTCTCTAATGATGATGTCCATGATGATGGTGGTGACCGGATGATGGTGGGACCCGGTGATGATGGTGGTGCCCATGGTGGTGATCGTGATGCCCATGGTGGTGATCATGGTGTCCATGGTGATGATGATGTCTTGCTTCCATAGCAAGTGCACCAGGAGCGCACTGGAGAGCGACAATCAGAGACATGGCGACAAGGACAGCAGTTACGGACTTCATATTTTTTGTTGGTTGATAAGATAAGTTGTTTAATAATAAGAAGAGTTTGTTGTAGTCGATCTCTGTATCGAATGTATTTTGAGTGGCAAAGAAACAGCTTATATAGTAAATTGATGCAATATTTCAAAATTTATGTGCTCTCAGGTGCTTGGACACCATTATGAGTCATTGGGGTTAATATTCAATCAGAAAATAAAAAGTGATATTTATCTGTGATACTTAGATTATAAAAAATTAAAAAAACGAATTTCAATAGCAATCATAAAACGTGTTTAGTCCAAGTCCAAATTTAACTTTTCATCTTTCACTTACAATTCACAAAAAATGAAATAAATGAAGCGGAAACAAAATCGAGAAAGTTTTATTGTCCTTTTTGCTACATAAAATGATTGCTTAGAAACCTTTATCAGAATAAATTTTAAAAAAATATCTCGCAGTTTCTTATAGTTAAAAAATTGAGTATTATGAACAAAATTAACCAAAAAAAAATTTGGACAAAAAAAAGAAAAAAATGAACACGATTGAAGATTTATGTAACAAAAACATAGTAAACTTATTTCAAGTAATGATTTGTTTTTATGATATTAAATTGTATGAGAGTTTACGTACTGATATATATTGTGTTATTGTTTGTTACCGCGATTTAAATGACTTTTAGAAACAAAGAAAATATTTCTGATTTATTTTTAAATTTTTA
>BMAV01014310.1:0-109013 GCA_019973955.1 Trichonephila inaurata madagascariensis | reverse complement strand
CAGGAGGCGCACTGTGCTCCCGGGGAAGAATGGGTTTTTAGGATAGAGCTGTGAACTCTTAGGCACCGGCGCGTGAGGTCGGTCTTTTGAGTATTACCCGCGTGGGTCACTTTAATTTTAACAATTATTTTTTAAGTTCGTAATAAATTGTGTTGTCCTCAAGAATATGTTTGTTGATGAAAGTACAACAACATCACACACTTGGCCACAACTTATCACACTTACTATATTAGCAGCTGTAAAAAATGTAGATCTTGAAATGTTCGTAGCGGTAAAGAAAATGAAGATGTTGCTATAATCGTAGCTGAAAAGAAAATGTAGATTTTGTAATGATAATAGCTTTATAAAGATTATGAAGATTTTGCAATTCTTAACTATAAAGAAAATGTAGATCTTAAAATTCGTAGATGTGATGAAAATGAAGATCTTAAAATGTTCGTCACTATAAAGAAAATGTAGACCTTGCAATGTTAGTAGCTGTAAGGAAAATGTAGATCTTGCAATTCGTAGCTTAAAAATGCATATAATACCTAAAAAATCCCATTTCATAAAATACAAAAAGTGCGTCATTAACAATACAGAAAGATATCACTCAAATGCATATAATTATGCGTAATAAATTATACGAGTATTATAAATAATCACATAAATTACAAATACATATCAAATTAGATTTGTCAGTTTAACGTCGCAGTTACATAGTTGAATTCTTCGACGGACCTCGTAATTGGGAGCCAAAGCCAGATAACAAGGACGATACCTGATCCGGCACCTCACTACCCCAACATCCACACCACGCCTAGTGAGGACTTTGAGGCTCATTTGGGTTTAATGTGTGCAGTAGCCCCCACATTATTCCGCACAATATTTGCTGGATACGTTCTTGAGCTCTTGACATAGTTCTACGTAGCACTCGAGACCGTACCACCAAAAAAATAATAATAACAATTGTAATGCAAAATTAGTATTTTTTTAAAAAGTAAAAATTACGAAACGTGCAGTTGCATGATTAGCAGTCCTAAAGTTCGAAGTATAAAAATTGACAAGAAGGATGATACTTTCACACCCATTATTTAGGAAAATGTCAGAGAGTTTCTTTACTTATTAGAAAAATAAATCCATGATGTTTTAAGTGTCAAGTTCTAAGAAGTATGTCAGCATCGTATATAATTATATGAGGAATAAAATTGCAGATTAACAAAACAGATACTTTTGAAATCGTTCTTAGATAAATATTACTCATACACATATATTATAGAGTATATTGCAATAAAAAAAGCATATTATACGTTATTTAAAGAGAAATTTAACAATAAAAATCTGCTACTAATTGATTAACATGATAAATAAAAAAAAATAATAAAAAGTACATCAAAGCTCTCAATTTGGTATAAATAACACTTTAGGCAGGGATAAAAATAAATTTTGTATAAAGATTTTCTGCAATATTAATTATGCTACAGTAAATTATGCAAAAATTCGTATTCATACACTCTGTGGCAAATATATTAAAAAAATTATAGAAAATAAAAACTAATTATCAGCATGAGTTTTATCTATATAAAGTCTTTATATAATGTTAACTGCAAGATTTTTATCAATGTTGATGAAATAGACTACTAAAAAAAAGTAAAACAGCAACATCTACCGATATGATTAATATTCATGTAACACAGAAACTTGCTATATATTTCTAACTATAAATTGTACATCTAAAGCATAAATTAAAACAATTAATTAAAAAATGTAAAAAATACATTAAATTAAGAATTTTTACAATTCACTCAAACAAACTATCCGAGCAAATTATTAAGTAAACAGTTGTGTTATGATTAACCTTTTTTCACTTATAGTACCAATATTGTAAAATAATACTATACAAGAGAAATAGAAATATTTCAGAGCAGAAGCAAATAAAAAAATGATCAAAATACATAGAAAAAATCTAACAAATTTCATCATCAAATTATTATGCTCAAAATTTTACAATTTTATACACATCTCTTATTTTTGAATCTTACCCCGATCAACACTACGATAAGTACATATTATAAGTATGCACAATTTATGGAAACACTCTTTATGAAACTGTAAGTTCATACAAATCATCAAACAAGCGTAAGTTCCTATATTAGTGTTACTAGTAATTTTAGTTAGGAACTTTCATTTTTTTTCACCATAATTATCCACACTCAAACTAAAATGATTTAAATAAAAATATATATATATATTATTTTGAGCAAAATACACTGCTGGCCACCGTAAATGCAACGCCAAGAAAGACAAGAGATAGCACAACAAAATTTATTTTGTAGATAACATGATGTGACCAAGTATTAAATGATTAAATTTATAGATTTCTTTGAAGTGTGGTTCCTGCCAGAATCACTAGCCAGAGTAGCCGCCATTGTTGGAGATCACCGCTGCCACACGCCTCGGCATTGATTCAAAGAGACTTTGGATGTGTTCTTGGGGTACAGCAGACCAAGCAGCTTCCACGCTTTGCCCAAGTTGATCTGGTGTGGCAGCTGAGGGTGTAATCTGGGTCAATCGTTGAGCAACCATGGGCCACATGTCTTCTATCGGCGAAAGGTCCGGAGAGCGAGCCGGCCAGAGAAGCAATTCAATCTGGTGATTGACGAAGAACCTTCGGACAATGTGTGCCACGTGTGGTCGCGCATTATCCTGTTGAAATAGAGCAGTGACCAAGCCCTGAAGGTAAGGAAGGACAACTGGCTCCAACACCTCGGAGATGTAGAGCTGACTGTTTAAAGTACCGGCAATGCGTACTACAGGAGTGCGAGAGTGATATCCAATACCGCTCCATACCATAATACCCGGTTCAGAACCAGTGTGGTGGTGCATAACGCAGCTGTTCAACATCCTCTCTCCACGGTGTCTCCAGACTCGAATCCGACCATCGTGGTGTTGCAGACAGATGCGTGACTCGTCAGTAAAGACAACCTCATTCCATTCTGCCCCCAACATCCTTCTTTCATGACACCATTGGCGGCAGAGACGTCTGTGGTTCTGCGTCAAGGGTAGACAAGCAATGGACGACTTGCGGACAGACCACTCTGCTGTAAACGGCGTCGAAGGGTACGGGCAGACACTGAATGATGCGTTACAGACTCAATGTGCTGTGCTATGGTTCGTGATGTGACTGAGCGATCCATCACTGCCATGAGCACAATTTGCCTGTCCTCACGTGAAGTGGTGCACTGAGGTGGATGCGATCGACCACGTCGGTCCGTCGTACCCTCATGCATCCAACGGTCGCATATCCCCATTACAGTTCTTTGGTTTCGTCCAACACGACTACCGATTTCTCTGAAAGATAATTCACAACCTCGGTAGGCCACTATCCTTCCTCTGTCGAACTCGGATACTTGATCAAAAGCTGATCGCTGTTTTCTACGAGGCATAAGAAAAACACAATTGCCGAACTTGAAATCGTCGAAATCTCCAAGCCTTAAATAGCGCTTTGAGGTGGCGCCACAGGCGCGTATGATGTGTGTCTGCGCTGAAATTCTAATTATTTGCATATCTCACCCCTCCACTATGCATGTTGTAAATTTCATGTTATTTGCATGCTTCCTTCAGGGTGTTGCATTTACGGTGGCCAGCAGTGTATATAAATTTTTAAGTGAAAAATTGCCACAAATAACAAATTTGAAGCAATAATTTCCTACTACAAGAAGACATTCAACTCCATTTCATTTAATAAATTATTTCGATATAAAATTGTCCTGATATTTTAAAGATAATAAATTCTAAAGCAGCATTCAATACATATACATATACATAGATATTTACTCCTTTAAAAAGTTGTACACATTATATATTTACTGTGTAAAATTCCAAAACAAAAAATTTCATATTAAAATAAGAACATTCATGTATATGAAAATTAATTATTTATGACAATTATTTCTAGAGTTACTATTTTCAAAATCTTCTTAGTCATACACTGTTTTTGAAAGAATTTTTCATAATGGCTCATGTATTATTACATAATTATATGGTTATTTAAATAATAACGCTACTGAGCTTTTTCATAATAGAGCGCATACACTTATCTCAGTTACATATGAAAACATGTGCTTTTACTTACCTGTTTTCATAAGCCCTTACTCACCCTCTTTTAAACCAATATTCTTCATTATTCTAAATCATTTTATTATTTAAACGTTCAACCTATCTTTCACAATACTCGTTAAATTCGTATTGCATTTTGAGAAGTACACTAAATAAATGGAAATGTCCATATGTATTTTCACAATATAACTTCAGTATTTCTATACACAATTTTTTTTTTAAATAAGAAAATGAATTTTTTCTAAAAGAGGAACTAGTATTTTAAGGTTATTCACTCAAATATTAAAGGTATATTAATACATAAACAATCCATCGAGAACGTATATTTTTTTCTCATTTAAAATAAATATCGAAAGGTGAAAAGATAATTCTTGTGTTTAAAATTGATAAGAAGAGAAATATGAACTACATATTATAAAGGTATATGTTCAATTATCAAAACGCATGGTATCTGTTCGTCATCGTGAGCATTCTTTGACACAGTGAAATAAAAAAATTATGTCTTTTTTTACTGTTTCTTTGCTGTTTACAGTTTATTTTAGTTCCACAATTGGTCAATACTCTTGAATTTTCGAAACGGAGGGAGAATCTTTTGTGAATTAAATTTAAAGTCCCTGAAAAGAAAAATGTCATACAAACCGAAAAATCTTTAGAATCTTCCTAGACTTTACCGTTTCCCAGGATGTCGAATAAATCACAGTAGATGACCGTCCGCTCAATTTTTCCAGACGCTAACTTTCGTTTAAAAATAGAGATTCAAATGTTTATTCCTCGTGACCTTAAATTCAAAAAATGTGCGGAATTCAAACAAATTTATTGACAAGCAAGAAAAAAGTAAGATTACACACAAGATATATATATATATATATAAATCTATCAAAATATTATTAACAAGAAAATATAGATTAGTTCCTATAAAAAAATATAGGATATGCTGCATTTTTAGAATGCACACAAGTTACTTTCTTCATAAATCTATTTAGTTATAACGTTAAATATTATTGCAAAAATACAAATATTCTCATCGAATTTTCTTATTGTTATTATCAAATTATGTATAATTAGTGTTGTATAAAATACATTCACACACAAGTGTATATAATTATTATTAAAATATTGCATATTATATATCATTGCAATCACAATAATTTTTTTACAAATTTGGTTAAAACGTGTCTTATTATTATAAAAATCTTTTATAAAATGTATTTTAAAAATATAGTTTTCATACTTAGTTTTCATACTTTAGTTTTTACACTCATTAACAAAGTTTTCATATAAGTTATCAAAACATATTATAACATTTAGTATCAATGTATATGTATTCCAATATATAGAACTATAATAAAACCATGTTTTATCGCAGTGAAACCAAATCTTTTCTTATAATATTATTGATATAATTTGAAACATTTTGGGAATTCTTATACTGTGCTGGCCACACAAAATGCAACAACAAGAAGGACCACAGATATCACATCGAAAGTTATTTGGCAGATAACATGTTGCACAAAGAACAAACGCTTAAAATTACAGCCTTTTGTTACGTGTGATTGATGACAAAATCAGTAGATAGTGTAGTCCCGTTGCTGGCTAAAGCCATTAACACACGCAAGGCATAGAAACAAAGTGGCTTTGACTGTATCCTTGGGGAACAGCAATCCTGCCACTTTTACATATTTTCTGAGCGGGTGTAGCAGCGAATGTTGTAACCTGGGTCGATCGTTTCGCAAACATGGACCTCACCTTTTAGATTGGCGTTTGATCAGAAGAACAAGCAAGCAAAGAATTTTTAATGTTACGTACCACATGGGGTCGTGTATTATCCTGTTGAAATATGAATGATGGCGAGGGCAATGTAAGGGAGGACCACGGGCTCCCAGTCGTGTTACCTCTGAATACATAATTCGTATTCTCCCTTAAGCAGAATACGTCAGTCGGCAGAACTCACTAGTCAGCAAAGTTCTTCAGTCGGTAAAGGTCATTACTCGGCAAATTGCATCAGTAGGCCCTTGACCACGGCTGCGTCAGCAAACTCAACAAAGAGTCTTCGAAAAACCCAAAACTTCATAGCGGTGTTCTTTATTAATAAGCAAGAGATGGAAGAGTCCATATACCTTGGTCCTTGAGGGGCGGATATCAGCAAACAGAAAATCTTTAACATACGCATTCGAAAGAAAGGAAATCACTCGTGGAGACACAGATAATCCTAAAATGTCAGAAATCCTGGAACGTAGTAATTCACTCCTGAGAATCCCTCCTCCAAATAACTGCACTCTGAAGTTTTGTGTTTTCGAAAAACCAAAATCTTCAGTGCGCAGTTATTTGGTTAAAGCAAGAAATCTAAGGTTCATATTTATTGATCTTTAAGGGCGAAATCAGAAACAGGAAATAAGAACACACAATTAGAAAGAACGAAAACCCATCTGGAGCCGATAATCCAAGAGGCACAGAAATCCTGGAACGATAATTCACTCCTCTGAATCACTATTTAAATATATCTGAATTTTTCCGAAACAAAAAGTCGGAACGTGGGAAATCCAGGAAGGTAGTTAATCTATCATGTAAATCACTCCTCCAAAGAACTGCGCTTTGGGTATCTCGAAAACCCAAAACTTCGTTGCGTAGTTCTTTGGTAATAAGCTAGAAATCGCGGATCATTGAGCCTTGAGGGTCAGAAACCAGCAAACAGGAAATCTGGAACACACACATTAGAAAGAACGAAAACTCACTCGTAGAGCACAGATAATCCAAGAGCGTCAGAAATCCCGGAATGTAATAATTCACGCCTGTGAATCACTCATTTAAATAAGTGCACACTGAAATTTTTGGTCCTGGAAAAACCGAAAACTTCAGGTCGTAGCTTTTGTTAATAAGCAAGAGTTCGAAGGTCCATATTGCTTAGTCCTTGAAGGGCAGAAATCAGTAAAAAGAAAATCAGGAGCACACGGAGTTCTATTAAGTAGATGTACAATCCCCTTATATAGCTATCGCGAGTGACGCTACGGTCACACGTTATGTTCGTCTTCGCTTTAGTGCTAATTATTTGCATATTTCATCGCCGTAAATGCATGATTTAAATTTCACATGGCTTGCCTGGTTCCTTCAGGGTGTTGAATTTTGTGTAACCAGCATTGTATAAATAAGAAATTTTAATATCTTTCAGGACAATCATTTTTGAAATGGGTTCTGTTTCTAAAGATAAACATAAATTAGTATTGATATAATTCTTAAATTTTAGTTCAAGAGAAGGATAGGATAACAATCTCTAATAGTAGATTAGGAAGAAAATATGAAGACTATATAATATTAACTGTAATTATTTTTAAACAAGTAAATTATAAAAGATTGATATGTGAAGAATACATTCAAAAAAAGATTTTTAGGACAACATCATCCAGCCAATTTGCAAATAAAAAGTACAGAAAAATAAAGTTTAAATTATTATAATATAACTTAAAAAATTATTGCAGAATTGAAATAATAATTATATTTTGAAAACGTTTTTCTTCATAATTCTACACAAATTTATACATAACATTAGACTTATTCAAACAAATTTTAATATTTCATTGAAAACTATCTTTAATTTTACTTAAGAGAATAAACATGTATTTGTATAAATATTAAATGAATCAGAATTCTACACTAACTCTGAAATTTAATACCTTTGCAGCACTTTTACAAAATGTTTGAAAAAAAACTCTGTTATGAAATGGTTTTTAGTTATTTATATAAATTGATAATTTTGCTAGATATTCTCAGCATTAACCTTTTGATCAAATTATCAAAACACAATGATTAGCAAAAGTGATATAAAATATAATCTTATTGAGAGAGAGGAAACTGATATTATGCATTATTTCATTAGAATCAATTTTTCAATCCTAACAAATTACCATTCAACAGAAAATTCTAAATGAAGTTGATGAAAGCAAAGTCCTCTAGCTTGAAATAGAAACATTAACAGATAGAAAGGGGCCTGGAAAAGGTTTCTTGAGAAGGTCAAGGCCCACCCTGGACTGTCGAGCCACTGAGGAAGGAGGAAAGCTTGAAATAGATTTTGTTACTGAGACCAGAAGATCTACTTTTCGAGTGTAACGGATGAAATGGTTTTGAGCTTTCTTTTCACTTTATACAACAGATTACGATACCACAAAATACACTTCGATTCAGGTCTGTAAAGATAAATACATATTAGAGATAAATAAGTAAAAACATGATAGGTAACGATATGAAGCTCAATATATAACTGGTTAATAGTCTAAGAAATCAAAAGATTTTGTTTGATTTTCATTTGATTTAGTTCTTTTTAGAAAAGATAGAAGAAAGCTATCTCATAATCTAGTCCCTTGTGAAATAAAGGACCAAATTTTGATGTTATTATTTCTCACTTCAAAGTCTAAATTAAAGCGATGGAGTACTAAAAAAATGAATAAATATTTCCATGTGTTGCTCATATTACAGAACTTCAGGATTTAGTACATATTTCTTATATTTTCATATTTCAGTTTACAAACAAATAATAAAGAAAACTGATTTGTGCTTGTCGCAATAAAATTTTAATTGCATAGATGCTGACGTCTTCAACAAATTTTACATTCATTGAATTTGAACCATTTCTACCAAGTTTTCCTTAAATTTAATGAAATTTTTATAACATCAAGGCAATAGAGAGCAATATTTTGAGCAATTTAGTTTGCATAAACACTGAAAACCAATACTTTGTTGGCTTGAATGGATTCGCATTTTTAAAAGTCATTTCAGGGTCTCAACACGACACGTAGGGATAAAGGAATTTACGTCCTCTTATAAAATATTTCATAGAATTATATTCATCAATCAACAGCACAGAAAAAATAAACTATACATGCTCATCAGGGACAGTGCCAGAACTGCATTTTAATTACACCTTATTTGTAAGTTTTCCATTGTTTTTCTTAAGCTCTTAAAACCCTTTTCGAAATTTCTTTTTTCCTCTAGAGTACAAATTCTCTATTTATGGATTCTACGCGTTTAAAATTAACTTTTTTTTTATATTGGTTTCATGCGACATGTATTCATAGTGAATACGCCCACACAAATGCTGTTAAAATTTTATTATTCTAAGTTAGACCTAAAGACTTTAGGTACTTTTGAAGAAAAGCATTTATTTTAACATTTGACCACACATTCTAAAAGTTCATACTAAGTTGTTCACATTGTTGACTTACGTAACTTAGACCAATTTATCATACTTATTTGAGTAAATGAATAACATGTTCTTTGAAGCTGCTCAAATGTACTTTTAAATTTGAATAATATTAATTTTCATGTTTAATATAGGAAAAAATGTCATGATAACTGTAACTGAATGTGCACTGTCATGTTAAATGCATACTGTAAGTGTATATCATTGTTTGTGTTGTTAGTTGTTACAAATGACGGCAGTCACCTCATGTTAACAATAAAACAAGTAATATGAAAAAGAATTTTTAAATCCAATTCCTTCATAAGTCAATAAAGAAATTTTTATTTTAGTTAATTTTTGTTATAATTACTATTAATATAAATATGTATATACATGTGACAGAATCACAACATGAAGTGGCAAAATAGAAAGCGATTTTCCTTGCACTTTTCTATTCTTTTTGAATATATGGTGTTGGAACATTATTTTTTTGTTGTTACTGTTTATTCATGAATTAAATTTAATTATTCCAATAAAAGAGTTTATTAAAAAGAAATCACATTTTTAGAAATCTAAGTCATCCATGTGGGATTCGAACCCACGATCTGGGATTAGAATTCAACGCAATATCCTTTGCTCTACAGATACACAATACGACCTTTTTTCCTTTTTATATATGGTGTTGGACTATTATTTATGTTTGTTACTATTTATTCATTAATTAAATAGAATTAATGAATTAATATAGGAAAAACTGTATTAACACCAAGTGTCATGCACTACAAGTTTAAAAAAATGTATTTTAATTTGAGTGGATGAGTAAAATATATTTTATTAACGATTGAAAATTTGAAAAAATTATATACATACATAAATTACACACATTAGACCAAATTGATAATTCTATTATTTTTAAGAATAGTATGGACATTATTAAGTATATGCAAGGTACAAAAATTATTTCTATTCCTACCTTATGATTTTACTCCATAGATATAGAAAAGATGTTTAAGATTCTTAAAATCGCCTCTAGCAAACATTTTTTTAAAAAGATAATAAAATATGATAAATATCTTTCTATCATTCAACTAGCAATAAATGAAACTTATATTTTACAGAATAACTCTTAATATCAGCAAATGAAAGGTTTACCACAAGGTGGACCTGCTAGTAACAGTTAAGCCAGTATTTATTTGCACTTTTATGAAAATGATAGTATAGTTACGAATTTTGCTACATTTTTTAGATACATAGATGAGCTAATTATATTTAGTAACATAGTAGATTTGTTCCTAGCATTAACTGTTATTCTCACTATATAAAATAATTAAAAATTAATTATAATAATGAGTCAGCTAACTTATTGGACCTTTAATTAAACGTTAAGAATAATTTGCTAATAATTAAAATTTTTGATAAAAGAGACTCTTTTGGTTTCAACATTATAAAAATGCCTTTCTGGTGTAGTAACTTACACCTATCAATATTAAGAAACATTATCTTAAATTTTATAAAAAGAAACAATGATTTAATTACCAATAATATATTAAAACAAAGTAATTATATGAATTTTGTAATAATTGTTTAAAATACAGTTTTCCAAGTAAATTTATTTTTAAATATAGTTTCTGTGTTATATGAACTCTATTTTTAATATAGATTATTAATTTATTTAAATATCTAATGATTAGTTTAATTTTAAAATATCTTTTGTGCTTAGTTTAATTGCAAAATAACTATCTATGTAGCGCGACTGTTTTTTTTTTGCTTCTTGTGTAAACACTTGCATTTTAAATCACTTTGGGCGGACTTTTGCATAAGTTTCAAGATTGAAACTTTTTATGGGTTCCATTTTTACATGTAAGTTTTTATTAATTTTTTCTATAGAATTTTTTCTTCATGTTCCTGTTTATTAGAGAAAAATTATTGTTCTCATTTATCAATTTCATTTTACTTTACTGTCTAAATTATCATCCACGTGTGTTAGTAATAAGCTTAACTTTTTTCAACATGGCTCTGTTTTTTCTATTATGTCGAAACTTTCAGCTGTACAGGGAAGGTGGATCCATAAAGCATTGCCAACCCTAAATCACTGGCCTAATTCAGCGACTGCTCGAGAAATCATAATAGGTCTCCATTTTAGTGCAAAGACTCTTTTTGTATCAACATTTGTTATGTCTATTAAACTCGAATTTCTTTCTTCTTTGGCAATGAAGGCTATACAGCTTATTCACTTGGTATCTTATTTTATTTTATTATACTATATAAATAAATATATATAGCGAGAATGTGAACTATTAGTAGGAATTGAATGAAGTTAAAACCAAGAACTGATTAAACATTTAGAATATATATGTTCTGAATAACATATTAAAACACTAGAGCAAAACATGGAGTCAGGAATTCCAGTGATTAAAAAGGATTGAATACCCAAGTGAATCATGAAAGCATTCCGGTCACCACTCCGCTGCAGTTTTAGCTCGGAAATTTAAAGGAAAAGTGGAGAAAATGGAGGCAAGAGTTCGAGAATTATCTGCTAGCAAAGGAAAAAGACGAACAAGCAGATTAAATTAAAATTGCTATCCTGTTAAATTTATTGGCCAGTCAGGGACTAGAAATTTACAATACCTTCCAGTTTGAATCACCAGAGTCAAAAGCGAATTTTTCAGACGTTCTTCAAAAATTAGAAGATTACTGCTTACCACGACAGTAATGTTGTTTATGAGCAATGTAAATTCTTTTCAGGTATACAACTGAAGGGCCAAATAGTTGAATCCCATGTCAATCATCTAAAGACTCTAGCATCCACTTGGAGTTTGCAGAGAAGGAAAATGGATTGATTCGAGACCGCATTGTCCTTGGCATTAAAGACAGTGGATTACAAGAACGGCTGCTTCGAGAAAATAACCTTCACTTAGAAAAAGCGATGGAAATCGTCAGGGCAGCTGAAGTGAACCGGAAACTAAACCGAAACATGAAGAAGGAAACAGCCACAATCGACTTCATAAAGAAGAAGGATCATAATGAACCTAAACCCCAGTACGACTGCAAAAAGTGTGGGTGAAAATCCAAGCCTCGAGAGTGTCCAGCATTCAGAAAAATTTATGCCAAATGTAACAAGAAAAATCATTTTGCTACTAAAGGCTTCCAAAGTACAAAGAATATTTATGAAATAAATGTTCTTGAAAATGACCTAGATGTTAACTTTGCTTCAGTTATTGTGCATGAAACTAAATGTGAAATGAAAAATAGTACAGACTAAATATTTTTAATGTTAAGAATGTTGAAATGGTATTTGAAACAAATTGGTATAAAAATATTTCATTGGATGTAAATAATAAGTGCCTTGTTGTAAATTTTAAACAGGATACTGGTGCTAAAGTAAATATTTTGCCACTGTATATTTTGAGTATTTTTAAAGTTAAACCAAAACTTAGAGAGTGAGAGAGAGAAACTAATTTATCGCTAACTATATATACATATGGTAATTTAAAACTAAAGCCAAATGGCCCATCGTATAATTAATTGGTACTAATAACCTCAAAATTATTCCTTTGCCTTATTATGTAGTAAATGTAAAATCTAAACCAATATTAGTGTTAAGATTTGTAAGGAATTAATACTTTTGTAAGAACTTATGCTATTAAATGTAGAATAATATGTAAAAATGAGTTAATTAAGCAATATAAAAATGTATTAAGTAGGATAGAGGAATTTCCAAATAAACTATATCACATTATTTTGAAAGATAATGCTGTACAGTAATTCACCTGCCAAGATATGTTTCCCAGGGTTTGGCAGCCAAAATTATAAAGTACCTTAGATAAATTTTGAAAAAAAAGGAATAGTGATTAGGTGCAAAGTTTGGTCATTGTAGAAAAACCCAATGGAAATTTGAAATTATGTTCAGACCTTAGACATCTTAGAACATTTATCAAAAGAGAGCATTATGAAAATCCTTGCACAGATGGTACAATTAGTAGATTAGAGGGTAAGAAAACATTTTCTGCTGTAGATCAGAAATATGGGCTTTGGCATGCACCTTTAGAAGTTGTTAGCTCTGAAATTTGTACATTTACTACACATTTCGGAAGATACAAATTCAGCAAAATGACATTTGGAATAGTTTCTGCACCTGAGGTATTTCAGAAAGGACATCAGAAGCTTTTTAGGCGATATGTAGGGTGTAGATTTATTTTGATGACCTTATTGTTGCAGAATGTGATGAAGATCATATGATGCAAATATGTCTTAAGTTCTTGAAAGAGCCAGATCAGTAAACAAAGTTTATCCAGATAAATTACAATATATTGTATCAGAGGTAAAATATGTTGGTCAGATTATATCTATATCAGGTAAAAAACCTGATCCAGATCACATTAAATAAATTGTTGAAACGCCAACACCAAAATCAAAAACTGAACTTAGGAGATTGTTGGGCATGATGAATTTTCTTTCAAAATCTGTACTCAATGTATCTAAAGTTACTGCCGCATTAAAAGAAATCATTCACATGAAAATGTAGAACTTATTAGGGGAAAAGAACAAAAATTGTCTTTTGTAAATATTAAAAATAGTTAGCTAAAGCTCCAATTTTAAAAGATTTTAGTGTTAATGATGAAATACTATTATATATTATGATAGTTGGAAAGAGGGACTAGGATCCTGTGTGTTTGTTCCAAAATGTCAACATTATCATTTGTCTCACAGAGTTTAACAAACAATAAAGCAGAATTGAGTACAAATTGAGAAAGATTTAATGGAAATTGTTTTCTGATTTCAGAAATGCCATAATTTTGTATATGGACATAAAGTTGCTGTACAGAGTGACCATAAGCTCTTAATGGTAATTGTTAAGAAATTTATGCATAAAATATCTTCTAGACTGCAAAGAATAATTTTAAAACTATAGAAGTATGATTTTGAAATAAATTATGTACCATGTAATCAAATATTTCTCGCTAATACTTTATCACGTGCATTTCCTGCTGCTGAAACTGCGAGGGGTGATCCTAAAATGCTAAATATTGTTCATATTATTTCAAAACAATTACCCATGAGTGAAAAGAGACTAGCACATTTTAAAAAGGAAACCGAATTAGATCCAAAATTGCAAATAATTGTTAAATATATCAAAGAGGACTGGCCAAAATCTTACAAAAAAATTTCAGTCGTGTAAAAAAATATCATAAAATTAAAAATAACTTTTATATTCATGAAGATTTGATATTTAGGAATGAAAAACTAATTGTACCCTATATTTTTATAAAAGATATGCTACAACTAATTCATGAAGCTCACTTTGGGATAGAGAAATGTAAGAAAAGAGCTAGTGAAATAGTGTATTGGCCAGGGTATAACTCGAAAAGTAGTATAACAGTGTGTAATATGTGAAAAGTTTAAAAAAACTAATAGTAAAAAGCCATTAAAACCTCATAACTTTCCCTATAGACCTATTGAAAAGATATATGTGGATGTAATAGCTTTAGGTAATATAAGTTATAAAGTTGTAAAAGAGAGAGAAGAGACTATTACAATTATAAGTTTAAAAATGATTGGGCTTTTATTTATGCATTTATTAGTCCTCCTTATTCACCAACTGATGGATTGGTTGAAAAGGCAGTAGGAATTTGTAAAAGAAAGGCAAAGGAAGATAGAAGAGATTATATTTGGTAGTTTCAAATGAAGTACAGAAATACCCAATATGAGAAATTGAACTTTATCCAGCTCCAATGATGTTTATCATAGATTAAAAATTAAATTACCAATCTTAAATAAAATATTAAATGCTGAATTATTTAATAACATGCGAAAAAGGTTGATTAAAAGGTAAAACATTAAAAAGCTACATTATGGCAAAGCTTCTCATCCATTTTCAGAACTTGAGAAAGAAGAATGTGTCAGAATATTAAATTTTAGAAGCAAAACTTGGGAACCGGCTAAAACAGTCTCAACGCACAAATTGCATTCTCGGTCATATTTTATTAAAAATCAGTCTGGCAATATCTTAAAACGTAACAGAAAACATATAAGAAAATCAAATACACCCTTTAATATAGAAGCAGATCCCAATGATATAAGTACTTTCCATATTCTGATTCAGAAGTAATTGTAAATCCTCAAAATATACAGAACTGCAATGAGTCATATTGTAATGTCCAAAGAAGAAATCAGCATCTTATTTTTTTCTCTTTTGAATGACTATATTATATAATTAATAAGTTAAGGAGGTGATGTCATGATAACTGTAACTGAATGTGTACTTTCATGTTAGCTGTATACTGTAACTGTATATCATTGCTTGTGATGTTGATGTTACGAGATGACGGTAGCCAATTCATATTTATAATAAAATGATATTAAAATCAAGAACTAATTTAACACTTTGGAAATATATGTTCTGAAGAATATAGTAATACACTAGAAACAAATAAAAATTATACAAAGATTTCACTTAATATATTATTAAACTTTTATAGCATTTTTTTCTCATGGTGATAAAGGGAAAAAATGATCACCAGATTTTATTTCATAAATTATAATTTTGAAAAGTTGTTCTTCAGTTGTGAACATAAGATTTTTTTTCATAAAAAGTATTACAGCTATTTTATAACTACTTTATTAATATTACCTGTTCATAATGTGCTATTAGAAATTTTTTTTATTAATATATGTGTTAAAAAAATTCCATTAAGATTATAAAAATGTTCATATTTGATAATTGGGATGCACAATATCAATGATAAATATTTTCTTCGCATGTTTTTCTTCAATTTGGCGCCTTGTTACTTAGTGCGCGATGATAATCAGTGGCAAATATTTTAAATATGTAACAAAGACAGTAAAAAACTCACTCCACCCACAGGCACACATCCCCTCAACATGACAATAAGAAAAAAAAATTAAATCTTAATTTTTCTGATCTTATTACAAACCTTCTAGTAGATATTTTTCAGTAATGAAATCTAAAAAGTTTCTTTTAAGGTTTTTTCTTATTATATGATTGGTCAATTGGGAAGTCCTTTTTATTTTTTTGTGTTGCATGCATCCGAAGTTTTTAAACCTATGGATATTATAAAAACCAAGAAAGTAAATAGTGTATTTGCAAATACAGGTTTAAAGAAACATGACTAGTTGATGTTTGCATTCATGATGAATTGCAAAGATGAAAACTATTTAATGTTTTGAATGAAAATAGTGAAGTGTTTTTGTAGATTGGTTATATAAAATATTTCCCAACAAAAAAAGCATTCCTTTTTTTTAGTTTTTGATAGTTAAACCAAGCTGTTTATAAGAACATATTTTAAATTTTGAAAATAATTTAATCCTGCTAATTTAGAATTAGAAATCCATTTTAAGAATTTTACTTTATTTAATAAACGAAGTTAAACTGATTAGAATACATATCAATTAAAGGAAAATTTTGATAGAAATGTTATCGTATAATTATGTGATTTTCATTTTATGCTTACTTTTGAGATTTTCACGCGTTGCAACTTGATCATCCAGTGAAATCACGCAGACATCTTCATCAAGGTGGAGGAAAATTCGACACCTCTGGAAGCACAGCAAAGAACATCCTTGGGAGAGAAAAATACATGTTGAACTTTGAATGCAAATAGCAACTTCAACGCAATTTTTATTTTTAAAAGATTTTTCCTCATGTATGGTGGTGATAAAAAAAGAAATGGAACATACATTTTGCTCTTATAACTCATTTTCTAATTTTCTTTTTATACCTAAGTAAACTTTCAAGCTAAGTAAGATTTTCAAACCCAAATTGGAATTTGAAATAGTATGTAGCCTGGAAAATACATGCAATTTCCCACTCGGGAATGATGACATATCCCCTATTTGATTATGTCGTATATATACATCTGTTTGTATTAGCAATCCCTTTTTGTGTGTGTTGGCAATAATTGTTACTCTAAAACACATTTTAATGTTTATATAAAAATAATGAGTTAAATCTACCACCATGATAGTTGTATGTGTAATGACTTTTATCTGCGAGATTTCAAAGAATTAAAATTCACTTCATAGTCTACTTGATAGAAAATTTCCAAACTTAATATTTCCAAATGAAAAAATGATAGTTTAGTCCTTTTTCATAAAATACAGATTATTTCCCTATTATTCTTACTTTTCTTATGCTTTTAGCATCTAATAAATATCAATTTTATTGAAAAAGTGGTAAAATGTAATAATTACCATAGTTCCAAAAGATTTTGAAGGGACACTGCAAAAATTTTTGCACCCTGGAAATTTAAAACTTATAATCTGAAAATAAACACATGTTAGTAACCTTATTTAATTTGTATTAAAGCAATTGGTAAACTTTTGAAAAAATCTAATTTTGTTTAATCTACACTTGCATTTAATGCACCACTTATTGTAAAAATTTAACACAATGGAATTATTTTATTTGTTTTGATTGTTGGGAGAAAGATTTCATAGTTCACACACAGAAATGTAACGGATTTTTAAAAAATTTCCTACAGTTGTAAAAAATGTAGATTTTTTAGTGTTGATAGCTATAAAAAACGTAGATCTTTCTATATTAGTAGCTGTAAAAAAATGTAGATCTTGAAATGTTCGTAGCAGTGAAGAAAATGTAGATGTTGCTATATTCGTAGTTGCAAAGAAAATGTAGATTTTGTAATGCTAATAGCATTAAAGATCACGAAGATTTTGCAATTCGTAGCTATAAAGGAAATGTAGATCTTAAAATTCATAGATGTGAAGAAAATGAAGATCTTAAATGTTCGTAGCTATAAAGAAAATGTAGATCTTGCAATTCGTAGCTGTGAAGAAAATGTAGACCTTGCAATGTTAGTAGCTGTAAGGAAAATGTAGATCTTGCAATTCGTAGCTTAAAAATGCATAATACCTAAAAAATCCCATTTCATAAAATACAAAAGATGCATCATTAACAATACAGAAAGATATCACTCAAATGCATATAATTATGCGTAATAAATTATACGAGTATTATAAATAATCACATAAATTACAAATACATATCAAATTAGATTTGTCGGTTTAACGTCGCAGTTACATAGTTGAGAATTCTACGACGGACCTCGTAATTGGGAGCCAAAGCCAGATAAGAGGACGATACCTGACCCGGCACCTCACTACCCCAACATCCACACCACGCCTAGTGAGGACTTTGAGGCTCATTTGGGTTTAATGTGCAGTAGCCCCCATTATTCCGCACAATATTTGGTGGATACGTTCTTGAGCTCTTGACATAGTTCTACGTAGCACTCGAGACCGTACCACCAAAAACATAATAATAATAACAACTGTAATGCAAAATTAGAATTTTTTAAAAAGTAAAAATTATGAAACGTGCAGTGACATTATCAGGAGGCCTAAAGTTCGAAGTATAAAAATTGGTAAGAAGGATGCCACTTTCGCACCCATTATGTAGGAAAATGTCAAACAGTTTCTTTATTTATAAGAAAAATAAATTCTGATGTTTTAAGTGTAAAGTTCTAAAACGTATATCAATCCCATAAATGATGTGAGGAATACAATTGTAGAATAATAATACAGATACTTTTGAAATCGTTCTTAGATAAATATTACTCATACACATAAATTATAGAGTATATTATAATAAAAATGCGTATTATACATTATGTAAAGAAAAATTTAACAATAAAAATCTGCTGCTGATGGATTAACATGATAAATAATAAAAAAAGTAAAATGTTCATCAAAGCTCTTAATTTGATATTAATAATACATTACACAGGGATGAAAATAATTTTTTTATAAACATTTCGCGAAATATTAGCTATGCTAAAATAAATTATGCACAAATTCGTATTTATACATACTGCGATAAATATATTAAAGAATTATAGAAAATTAAAAGCAATTATCAGCACGAGTTAAATTTATAAAATCTTTTATGAAATATCAGTCTCAAAATTTCTATCAGTGCTAATGAAATGAACAACTGGAAAAGTAAAAAGTAAACAGAAACATCTACTGATATTAATTAATATTCATGTAACACAGAAACTTGCTAAATATTTCTAACTATAAATTGTACATCTGAAGCACAAATGAAAACAATTATTTAAAAAAATGTGAAGAAATATTAAATTAAGATTTTTTACAATTCAGTCAAACAGTTATACATTGTAGGAGTTCCAATTTTCTCAATTGGCAATATCAAAATCTAAATAAATTATTAAGTAGACAGTTATATATTATGATTAATACTTTTTCACTTATGCAGTACCAATATTGTTAAGTAATATTATACAAGAGACATAGAATTATCTCAACAAATAAAAAAATGATCGAAATACATAAAAAAATATACAGATTTTAGGATCAAAATATTATGTTCAGTTTACATTAACATTTTAATACACATCTCTTAATTCTCAATCTTATCACGATCAATATTATTTTAAATATGCATTATATCTATGAAGTGCATAGACACACTCATTTTAAAACTGTGAGTTCATACAAAATAATATTTAAATATAAGTTCATTTTAGTTAACATGTATTTATTAGTTTTATTCGTTATTTTAGTTAAGAATTTTCATTTTACATTGTTATCTCAATCATATTCACACACTAAAAATAAAATATTTTTTTAAAAAATAAATTTTTTTTTGAGTGACATGTAAGAAGTTCAAACAAAATATTTACCCAAATTAAATATGAAGTAATAATTTACTGATACAAGAATATATTCAAATCAATGTTTTTTCAATATAAAATTGTGTGGTCAGGTATAAAAAGATAATACATTCTAAAACAACACACACAATATCAAAACATGTACAATATCAATTATATTATATATATATCAATTTCATTATATCAATAGTACAAGTTTTTAAAATAAAATTTTGCAAAATTAAAAATTTAAAGGGAATTTAAAGGGTTGAGATATTTGTGGAAATTTTTTTTTTGGGAATAAACCTTTCCAAAATTTCCAAAAATTATACAATGATTTTAAAAAGTATTTTTGCAAAATGGTTCAGACAAATATTTTTTTAAATTAGTTTGCATAGAATTATTTGATTATCAATGCAAATATTTATAAAAAAAGAAGTTGGAAAAAGGGGTTACCCTTATTTCAGGTGTGCGGAAAACTTGTTCTTTTTTCTTACCTTTTTTTTTATGCACCTTTACTTACCTTTTTTACAACCCTATTTTTAAAATTTTTAATTGTTAAAAAATCTTTTTAAAATTTAAAAACTTTTAAGAAATTGGAAAGTTTTTGAAGAGTTTAGATAATAACCAGAGGGAAATCGAAATGTCCGTATAATTACACTTTTAAACGATCGAATTCCTTTTACATAACTTATTTTTTTTTTTATAATAAAAAGATTCTATAAAAGCTAACAGTATTCAATGTAAATCCTTCCCAAAAATTAAAAAATATACATAATAAAACTATCATAAAATAAAATATATTTTATATAAAATTTTTTTATTTAAAATAAATTTCGAAATGATAAAAAAAAAATAATAAAATTTGCTTAAAATAGATAAAAAAGTAAATATGAAAATATATATATTAAGATGGAATATATGTTCAAATATTGAAATGTGTGCTGTCTTTGCTTCATTGTCCCCAAAGTTCTTTTACTCTGTGAAACAAAAAATAAAGTCACCCCTTTTTCTATTTAAAAAATTTTTAGTTACTTTTAGTTCAATAATTAATCAATGTTTTTGAATACTTTGGGAAAACCCAAAGGGGAATCGTTTATGAATTAATTCAATGTCCCTAAAAAGAAATGCCATACAAAAACCCAAAAAAATCTGCTAAGAACTGTCCCATTTGTCTCTTTTCCTGCGATGATAAATGAAACCTTTTCCACTTTTGGAATGGAAAAGCACTAGAATAACCCTTTCCCCCATATCTTCTTTATATGACATCTGTTGCACAAAAATGGAGATTCAGATGTGTATTCATCGTAACCTAAAATGAAATTATTTAAGAAATAATTAAAAAGAGTCAATTTCATATCTCCTGAACACATTATTTTGTCCATGTTACCCTTATACAATAAGTAACGTGTAATTTTTAGTCAATTGTTTTCTATGCGTGCATCCTTACCTTATATAAAATGCAGAGTCGTTGACTTTTCCATGACCTGTTGAATTTTTGTCCTTTTTTCTAGTTCGATTTCATCCTTAAATGTTAATTTCAAGTCTATTTTTATAATTAATTAAACAGTTTTCTCTAGTATTTTTCATAATAAAGGCCTTAATGTTAATTTTTAATTCCTACAATTAAACCACGAGAAAGAATTAAAAGTACGTGTAAAGATCTTGAAGACCTGTTGAAAAATGGCATCTTCCGCGCATTTCGTTTGAGAGAGAAAAAATCAATGCAGATGTACGGGAACCAATGAGAATGGTTTGGCATTTGAAAGATCGATAAAGAATCTAAAAATAGAGCACGTATTTGGAGAAATGTCATAGAGGAAAAATGTTAGATTTGGAGTACGATCATTCAGTACCTTTAAGACAATTTTCGTGCGAAATATAGGTTTAAAAATAGCAAATATTAATACCGAATTAAAATAATGTAACTAACATGTGCATTTTTTATTCGTATTATATGTATTAAACTTATCTTATAATTAGAATTTAAGTTTTGAAAAAGCATTCGATTAAAATATATTTGTAAAAATTAATTAAAAAAAACATTTTGTATTTTTATAAGTAAATATTTACGATCTGAAATGGAATCGAAAGAACAGAACACATATGATAATATTTTTTTTAATGCAGCGTTAAATTGGAATAATTTAATACAAGAGTTTAAAAAATATCTTGACAAATTTTGAGTTTTAATAGAGATATAAAGATTAGTGAAATAAAATAAAATTAATAATGTACTATACTTTTCGAATTAGCTGGGACAAATGAAAAAAAAACGATTTTTTCTAAACCCTTAGCTTTTAATCATTACATATATTAAGTAGACTTAAAAATCTCTGCATTAGTACGAAGTGTGTATTTATGTATATACTTTTTTATGAGAAATGACCTCTAGGACACATTGTGCCATTGATTCTGCTATGTAGCCCTCATTATCTTAACTTTATCATCGTGGAATAAACTTGAAAAGCAATTTTTATCATCTGTTCTGTTGTCGTGCATTTCATCTAGATTAACGGTTCTTGAGAATACCCCATAACTTCTCAATAGGATTTAGGTCTGGGGAATTACCAGGCCAAACTAGCATTTGTATTTTTTTTTCCGGCAAAAAAGTCTGAACGGATATAGAATTGTGACATAGAGCCAAGACCTGTTGAAATGTTCCGTCAAATGATATCATAATTTGAACAATCCTACTGATAAATTATTTCTAAGTATTTGACAGAATTCATCATGTAATTAAGAGGAACTAAGTTTTCAGTGCATTTGTTGCGACAAATCCCCAATACATCTCTTTTGAAGAGTTTCTTACAGTCTGTTGGATATGATCTAGTAGCAGAGCTTCACCTTCACTTTGTCTTACTGCACTTGATTTGTATCCCTGCCCGAATAAATTTGTGTCCTGACTGAAAATTACCTTCTTTCAGTCGTTAGCAGTGAGTGAGTGAGTGAATATTAACGTCACACTGTTCAGCTACACGAGGGCCTTTGGCGACGGACCACGTAATTTTGAACCATGGTCAAGTGACGTGGATGACACCTGAGCTGTCACCCCCTCTCCTAACTACCACACCACACCAACCGGAGGACGTTTAAGCTGTCGACAGATTTAACGTGCATCGCTGTCCTACACGGCGGGTCTTTAGTGGTACTGGGCTCGAACTCATGACATGTCTACCATGATCCGATACCTTGACCACTGTGCTACCGCAGCCCTCCCACTCGTTAACAGTCCAAGATAGATAATTTTTTTGGGCCCCAAACTAAACGTTTTCCCATCATTTTCTGAGTTAGAAACTGTTTTCCCTCGAGCTTTTTCCCTTTCGACCACTTCAGAAGCTTTTGACATTGGACACTTGTGTTTAAAATTCTTGTCTTTATTAAGATAAAAAAACAGGAATTGTTTGGAGAATTTGTAGAAAACTTAGTAAAAAAGTACTGAAATACGTAATCGCTATAGACGATTGAACAATTTTTCTTTTGGTAAGTAAACGAAGCAGTTAGATTTTTCATTAATTTTAAGCCGAAATATTCCTCGAAATGTTTTGTAAATATCAACATTTCTTAAAATTTGTATGTGGTACAAACTTCTTTAAAATTGTTTAAGTTTGTAAAAGTTTTATGAACAAATTTTTAAGTAACTGCAAAAGTACACAACAAGACGCTAGAAATGCAATATTAAAAAGGAGTAGTCATAAAGTGAAGATACTCGACAGAGAGAAGCAGGAGCGAACAATAAGCGATTCTAACTTTGAAATGATACTCGTAGCATAGAACAAGGACAATGTCTATTTAATAAGATGTATAATCCCTGCGGATGGGGATACACGAAACAATATTCCATTCCCTTTACTACATTTGTCATATTTCGTCTTCTGAACAGGGCAGTGGCAACACATGCAAGCCTCGTCCTACAACGCCTCGCCCTACGTGTTTTAGTGGTGAGAGATCAGGGATGAACGGTGACCAGGGAAGAATTTTTACCTCTTGCAGAGCACGTAGGTTGACATGCAGGGGACGGTATAGCTGGCGTTATGCTATTGGCAAAGGAAGCATTGAGCCCTTCTAAATCAAAAGATGGGACTGGCTTCCAGCACCGCACATCTTCAAATTACCATTGGGTTGAAATACGAACCAGAAGTGACATGCTTTTGTATGCGATGGCGCCTCAAATAATGATTCTACTTTGTTCCGCTCCACAAATATGGTCGTATTGCTCTTACCACCACGTTGGCATCACAGTTGTAGACGCAACTATCATGTATCATGTATACATAAACATTATCCTGATTGTAAATTGCCTTTTATCTTTAACATTTAAGATAGAAGTTTACACCAGAAGTTGTGATACCCGCCCTATAGTGACCATTATCTTTGATTGTCAGCGTGAGCTAGAGGTGTAGGGTTTGCAAAAGGAATAGACATTTTTGATTCTTAATATGACTTTATTAAGAATAGAACTTAAATGTCTAACATTTGATCATGTAATTTAAGCAATAATCTATGGCGAACGAAACACACAGTAATAGTTAAAACCGAGATCGCGTAACTTGGGCCGCACAATTATTTATTCCGCCTACTCTCACTTCTAATAATATTACAAGTCCTCATATCAAATAATCATTTCTGTAATCCAAATTTGAGATTTCAATCTTGGAAGGGCGATCTGGGCGCGCGATGCAATGAATACTTTTAGCAGTTTAATAAAGCTTATTTTCAGGTAGCTTCACGATTGGCTGTCAATTCACACTTGTCTCTTTCACACATACCATTCCCCAAAATTTCCATTTTCACTTACTGAAACTTCTATTATTATTTTTCACATTTCGCTTCTTGGGTTTTGGTTGGAAAAGAGTTGCTATTAATCTTGGCCCCCAAAGAACCCAGAGGTTATGTTAAAGAAAAGGCAGTGAACCGTCACAACACTTACTCAAGAAGCAAAACGTGGTTATTCGAGATGTATGGCCCTTAAGAGTGCGATGCCTAAATTTTTATTTCTTAATCTCTTCACTTTCCAAGTTTTATTTAAATTTTAAACTTGAATCCTCATTTTAACTATTAATTTTCAATATTCAACTTAAACTTTAATTTTCAATATTCATCTTAAATTTAATTTTTAATATTCCTCCTTAATTTGAACTCTTGACAGCCACAATAAATTTTACTCAATTAACTAGACCAACATTAACAGTTATGCATTTTAATCATGGTAGATTCTCACTTTTACATAAGTGGGTATGCCTCATCTGAGCGGAGTGACCGGAGAAAAAAACCATCTTTGACTTGGATGGAAAAAAAAAACGAGGTCAGCATGCCCCTCTTAACTAACTCTTAACTCTATTTAAATACTACTTATTTGTTAATACAATAAGCTTCTTTCCACTGCAATTCTATGAGGCTTTTCTGTTTGACGACTTGGAGTCATCTTGAAAGAACAAAATTTTCCTTCTATTCGTCTTTTCTATTTGGAATTCAGGGTCTGTCACTCGGGTAAAAAGCTTTAAGTCACTTGGCATAATATATATTCACATAATACCAGTACATTTCACGAGATTTTTATACACATATTTCCTTTTAGGTACGAACTAATTTTCATACATACACCTCATCTGGTCCTTCCAATAAACTCCCCATCAATTACACACCCAGCGCATTTGAAAATATTACATTGTTAGTATCCTGTCTACACCGCGTTCCCCGAACCAGATCAATACATTAATAATATGAAACAGCCCCAACAATATATATGTGTGTTGTTTGTGTGTGTGTGTGTGTGTGTGTAATAATTCCCTCTAACATACTTTTAATTAACTCTTCTTAATGATCTATAAATAATCTTTTTAATTCTTAGGTTTAAAAATAAATATTGTAATCTTAATCGTAATCGGTTAAACGAAATCCGTATCCCGCGCATTCTAGCCAATCAGAACTACGCTTACGTAATAGTCAGGTGCTTGTGCACTGTTGGTATATAAACATAAAATCTGATGTAATCGCGTGCTTATGGAGACCACGATTGATTGAACTCCACGTTTGGATCGACGATCATGAGTGATTATAGCGAAAAATATGGACTTCTCGCCGACCGGGAACAAGCTAAATTGCATCTGCGAAAAGCTTAGAGATACAGTCACTGGTATCTCAGCCCTTCACAAGTGCTGCTCATTGAAAGCCTTGCAAGTTCACCTATTTTGAGATTCCTTCACCGAACTCTACCGGATGAGCTTTTAAACCATGGCTATGAAAAGGAAATTATTAGGTACGACTTAAAACTTCTCCCCGATGCACTAGAACTGATTGCAATGAGCATAAATTCCCACTACCTGCAGCAGTAGTTGAAGAAATTGATTCTAATGACCCACATTTCAGATAGAAAAAACCGAGTGTAAAGTTAAAAAGAAAAAGTTAAGCAAAAAGCGCAAAAATAAAAGCAAGGAATAAACGGAAGAGTTTATCTTTCCTAAAAAGACAGTCAGGATCGTTTTCCCCATCCACTACCCAAGGATCCCATAAACGAGAAATAATTTCTCGGACTTAGAACAGGATATGCAGAGCATCCACTCCGACTAATAGTAATGTAACTTCCGAGTAAGTTACCCCGACTAAACTTCTCCCTGTCATGCTTGGAAATAAAAAAAGAATTTCCGCGATCAAACTAAATTAATTTTCGAAAAATTCCCAAAATTCGCAATAGAACTGCCGGTGATGTAATTAAAATTTTCACAAATGAGAGTCTTGAAGAATATCGAACTCTTATCCACTTCTTGGAAGCGGATAAAGAATTCGAATTCTAGATGGTAACCACAAACCTGACAAACCGATAAAGCTGCAATAAAAGGTCTCCCAAGTTCCTCTAAAAGGTGAAGATATCTCACAAACGTTTAGCTGAAGAAGGTTTTGTAATTGGAAAGCGCTTTTAGCAAAAAGTACATCCTTGGGAGAGAAAAAATACATGTTGAACTTTGAATGCAAATAGCAACTTCAACGCAATTTTATTTTTAAAAGATTTTTCCTCATGTATGGTGGTGATAAAAAAAGAAATGGAACATACATTTTGCTCTTATAACTCATTTTCTAATTTTCTTTTTATACCTAAGTAAACTTTCAAGCTAAGTAAGATTTTCAAACCCAAATTGGAATTTGAAATAGTATGTAGCCTGGAAAATACATGCAATTTCCACTCGGGAATGATGACATATCCCTATTTGATTATGTCGTATATATACATCTGTTTGTATTAACTTGACCAACTTTTTTGTGTGTGTGTGTGTTGGCAATAATTTTGTTACTCTAAAACACATTTTAATGTTTTATATAAAAAATAATGAGTTAAATCTACCACCATGATAGTTGTATGTGTAATGACTTTTATCTGCGAGATTTCAAGAATTAAAATTCATGCAGTCTACTTGATAGAAAAGGGTATTCCAAACTTAATATTTCCAAATGGAAAAATGATAGTTTAGTCCTTTTTTCATAAAATACAGATTAGCACCACCTATTATTCTTACTTTTCTTATGCTTTTTAGCATCTAATAAATATCAATTTTATTGAAAAGTGGTAAAATGTAATAGTACATAGTTCCAAAAAGATTTTGAAGGGACACTGCAAAAATTTTTTGCACCCTGAAATTTAAAACTTATAATCTGAAAATAAACACATGTTAGTAACCTTATTTAATTTGTATTAAAGCAATTGGTAAACTTTGAAAAAAAATCTAATTTTGTTTAATCTACACTTGCATTTAATGCACCACTTGATGAAAATTTAACACAATGGAATTATTTTATTTGTTTACTGATTGTTGGGAGAAAGATTTCATGGTTACACACAGAAATGTAACGGATTTTTAAAAAATTTCCTACAGTTGTAAAATGTAGATTTTTTTAGTGTTGATAACTATAAAAAAAACATGGAGTCTTTCTATATTAGTAGCTGTAAAAAATGTAGATCTTGAGAATGTTCGTAGCAGTGAAGAAAATGTAGATGTTGCTATATTCGTAGTTGCAAAGAAAATGTAGATTTTTGTAATGCTAATAGCATTAAAAGATCACGAATTTTGCAATTCGTAGCTATAAAAGGAAATGTAGATCTTAAAATTCATAGATGTGAAGAAAATGAAGATCTTAAATGTTCGTAGCTATAAAAGAAAATGTAGATCTTGCGATTTGGCTGTGAAGAAAATGTAGACCTTGCAATGTTAGTAGCTGTAAGGAAAATGTAGATCTTGCAATTCGTAGCTTAAAAATGCATAATACCTAAAAAATCCCATTTCATAAAATACAAAAGATGCATCATTAACAATACAGAAAGATATCACTAAAATGCATATAATTATGCGTAATAAATTATACGAGTATTATAAATAATCACATAAATTACAAATACATATCAAATTAGATTTGTCGGTTTAACGTCAAATTTACATAGTTGAGGAATTCTTCCCTGACGGACCTCGTAATTGGGAGCCAAAACCAGATAAAGAGGACGATACCTGACCCGGCACCTCACTACTAACATCACACCACGCCTGAGTAGCAGGGACTTTGAGGCTCATTTGGGTTTAATGTTACTGCAGTAGCCCCCATTATTCCGCACAATATTTGGTGGATACGTTCTTGAGCTCTTGACATAGTTCTACGTAGCACTCGAGACCGTACCACCAAAAACATAATAATAATAACAACTGTAATGCAAAATTAGAATTTTTTAAAAAGTAAAAGAAGGATATGAAACGATGCAGTGACATTATCAGAGCCTAAAGTTCGAAGTATAAAATTGGTAGAAGGATGCCACTTTCGCACCCATTATGTAGAGAAAATGTCAAACAGTTTCTTTATTTATAAGAAAAATAAATTCTGATGTTTTTAAGTGTAAAGTTCTAAAACGTATATCAATCCCATAAATGATGTGAGGAATACAATTGTAGAATAATAATACAGATACTTTTGAAATCGTTCTTAGATAAATATTACTCATACACATAAATTATAGAGTATATTATAATAAAAATGCGTATTATACATTATGTAAAGAAAAATTTAACAATAAAAATCTGCTGCTGATGGATTAACATGATAAATAATAAAAAAAGTAAAATGTTCATCAAAGCTCTTAATTTGATATTAATAATACATTACACAGGGATGAAAATAATTTTTTTATAAACATTTCGCGAAATATTAGCTATGCTAAAATAAATTATGCACAAATTCGTATTTATATATACTGCGATAAAATATATTAAGAATTATATAGAAAATTAAAGCAATTATCAGCACAGTTAAATTTATAAAATCTTTTATGAAATATCAGTCTCAAAATTTCTATCGGTACTAATAGAATGAACAACTGGAAAAGTAAAAGTAAACAGAAACATCTACTGATATTAATTAATATTCATGTAACACGAAACTTGCTAAATATTTCTAACTATAAATTGTACATCTGAAGCACAAATGAAAACAATTATTTAAAAAAATGTGAAGAAATATTAAATTAAGATTTTTTACAATTCAGTCAAACAGTTATACATTGTAGGAGTTCCAATTTTCTCAATTGGCAATATCAAAATCTAAATAAATTATTAAGTAGACAGTTATATATTATGATTAATACTTTTTCACTTATGCAGTACCAATATTGTTAAGTAATATTATACAAGAGACATAAATTATCTCAACAAATAAAAAATGATCAGAAATACATAAAAAATATACAGATTTTAGGATCAAAATATTATGTTCAGTTTACATTAACATTTACACATCTCTTAATTCTCAATCTTATCACGATCAATATTATTTTTAAATATGCATTATATCCTATGAAGTGCATAGACACACTCATTTTAAAACTGTGAGTTCATACAAAATAATATTTAAATATAGGAGATTCATTTAGTTAACATGTATTTATTAGTTTTATTCGTTATTTTAGTTAAGAATTTTCATTTTACATTGTTATCTCAATCATATTCACACACTAAAAATACATAGTTTTTAAAATAAATTATTTTGAGTGACATGTAAGAAGCTCAAACAAAATATTTACCCAAATTAAATATGAAGTAATAATTTACTGATACAAGAATATATTCAAATCAATGTTTTTTCAATATAAAATTGTGTGGTCAGGTATAAAAAGATAATACATTCTAAAACAACACACACAATATCAAAACATGTACAATATCAATTATATTATATATATATCAATTTCATTATATCAATAGTACAAGATTTTAATACAATTGCATATCAAATTAAGGAATTTCAAGGTGAGATATTTGTGGCAATTTTTTTAGAATAAACCTTTCCAAAATTTCCAAAATTATACAATGATTTTCAAAGTACTTTGCACAATGGTTCAGACAAATATTTTAACTTAGTTTGCATAGAATTATTTGATTATCAATGCAAATATCATAAAAAGAAGAAGTTGAAGGGTTGTTACCCTTATTTCAGGTGTGCGCGAAAACTTGTTCTTTTTACTTACCTTTTTTTTCATGCACCTTTACTTACCTTTTTTACACCATATTCAATATTTTTACATTGTTAAAATATCTATAAATTTAATATCGTTTTAAGAAATTGGAAAGTCTTGATAGAGTTTAGATAATAACTTGCAGAGGTAACCATCGAAATGTCCGTATAATTACACTATATATAACGATCGCAATTCATTTTACATAACTTATTTTCTTTATAACTAAAAGATTCTATAAAAGCTAACAGTATTACAATGTAAATCCTTCCAAATATTAAGATATACATAATAAATCTATCATAAATATAAAATATATTTTATATATAAATTTTTTATTTAAAATAAATTTCGAAATGATAGAAAGAAAATAATAATACCCACATTGCTTAAAATAGATAAAAGAAGTAAATATGAAATATATATATATTAAGATGGAATATATGTTCAAATATTGAAATGTGTGCTGTCTTTGCTTCATTGTCAATGTTCTTTCACTCTGTGAAACAAAAAATAAAGTCACTCTTTACTATTTGAAATTTTCAGTTACTTTTAGTTCAATAATTAATCAATGTTCTTGAATACTGGAAAGCGAAGGCGAATCGTTTATGAATTACATTCAATGTCCCTGAAAAAAGAAATGCCATACAAACCAAAAATATCTGCTAAGAACTGTCCCATTTAGTCTCTTTTCCTGCGATGATGAATGAAACACTTCCACTTTTGGAATGAAACGCACTAGAATACCTTCCACTCATCTTCTTTATATGACATCTGTTGCACAAAAATGGAGATTCAGATGTGTATTCATCGTAACCCAAATAAATTATTTAGAAATAATTAAAGGTCATTCCATATCTCCTGAACACATTATTTTGTCCATATTTACCCTTATACAATAAGTAACGTGTAATTTTAGTCAATTGTTTTCTATGCGTGCATCCTTACCTTATATAAAATGCAAGTCGTTGACTTTTTCCATGACCTGTTGAATTTACGTCCTTTTTCTAGTTCGATTTCATCCTAGCCAAATGGTAATTTCAAGTCTATTTTTTATAATTAATTGGCAGTTTTCTCTAGTATTTTCATAATAAAGGCCTTAATGTTAATTTTTAATTCCTACAATTAAACCACGAGAAAAGAATTAAAGTACGTGTAAAGATGTGAAGACCTGTTGAAAAATGGCATCTTCCGCGCATTTCGTTTGAGAGAAAAAATCAATGCAGATGTACAGGAACCAATGAGAATGGTTTGGCATTTGAAAGATCGATAAAGAATCTAAAAATAGAGCACGTAGTATTTGGAGAAATGTCATAGAGGAAAAATGTGTTAGATTTGAATTACGATCATTCAGTACCTTTAAGACAATTTCGTGCGAAATATAGGTTTAAAAATAGCAAATATTAATACCGAATTAAAATAATGCTAACTAACATGTGCATTTTTTATTCGTATTATATGTATTAAACATCTTATAATTAGAATTTTAAGTTTTGAAAAAGCATTCGATTAAAATATATTTGTAAAAATTAATTAAAAAACATTTTGTATTTTTATAAGTAGAATATTTACGATCTGAAATGGAATCGAAAGAACAGAACACATATGATAATATTTTTTAATGCAGCGTTAAATTGGAATAATTTAATACAAGAGTTTAAAATATCTTGACAAATTACGAGGTTTTAATAGAGATATAAAGATTAGTGAAATAAAATAAAATTAATAATGTACTATACTTTTCAAGAGATTAGCTGGGACAAATGAAAAAAAACGATTTTTTCTAAACCCTTGGCTTTTAATCATTACATATATTAGAAGTAGACTTAAAAATCTCTGCATTAGTACAAGTGTGTATTTATGTATACTTTTTATAGTAACCTCTAGGACACATTGTGCCATTGATTCTGCTATGTAGCCCTCATTATCTTAACTTTATCATCGTGGAATAAACTTGAAAAGCAATTTTTATCATCTGTTCTGTTGTCGTGCATTTCATCTAGATTAACGGTTCTTGAGAATACCCATAACTTCTCAATAGAAGTTTAGGTCTGGGGAATTACCAGGCCAAACCTTACATTTGTATATTTTTTTCCGGCAAAAAAGTCACGAACGGATATAGAATTGTGACATAGAGCCAAGACCTGTTGAAATGTTCCGTCAAATGATATCATAATTTGAACAATCCCTACTGATAGAATTATTTCTAAGTATTTGACAATTCATCATGTAATTAAGAGGAACTAAGTTTTCAGTGCATTTGTTGCGACAAATCCCCAATACATCTCTTTTGAAGAGTTTCTTTAGTCTGTTGGATATTATCTGGTAGCGGAGTTTTCCCTTCACTTTGTCTTACTGCACTTGATTTGTATCCCTGCCCGAATATAAATTTGTGTCCTGACTGAAAATTACGCTGCTTTCAGTCGTTAGCAGTGGTATTGAATAACGTCACACTGTTCAGCTACACGAGGGCCAACGGCGACGGACCACGTAATTTTGAACCATGGTCAAAGTGACGTGGATGACACCTGAGCTATCACCCCCTCTCCTAACTACCACACACCACACCAACCGGAGGACGTTTTAAGCTGTCGACAGATTTAACGTGCATCGCTGTCCTACGGCGGGATTCTTTAGTGGTACTGGGCTCGAACTCATGACATGTCTACCATGATCCGATACCTTGACCACTGTGCTACCGCAGCCCTCCCACTCGTTAACAGTCCAAGATAGATAATTTTTTGGCCCAAGCTAAACGTTTTCCCATCATTTTCTGAGTTAGAAACTGTTTTCCCTCGAGCTTGTTGCCTTACGACCAACTTCCAGAAGCTTTTTGAGTACACTTTGTGACATAGCCATCCTGTGATGACCATGTCGTGCCGGTTCCGCGTAAGCTAGAGGTGTGGGATTATCAAAATGATGAGACATAGTAGTTCTTAATACAACTTTTATTAAGAATAACTTATATTACTTAAATTCTAATTTGACAATTTTAATTAAAGTGAGAGTTAACGCAATTTAAACCGTGTATTTAAGTCAGATCACATAGCTAGATCCTTTATCTCAATTATAATGACTAATGCAGATTCATCCTAATTACTTATATCAAATATTACCTTTTTGCAGATCTCCTTCCTTTACCCTAAAAGAACGATATCTATAAATTCGTATATATGATGATTCAACTTCTTTATTTAGGACTTCTATTCTTTCCAAAACTATCAGACTGCTAACTCTTGATCTGCAAGATTTCACACTAAGCTATCTCTAAGCTTGCCACGCTATTGATCAGAATGATTCCACACTACTATCTCTAAGTTTGCCACGCTATATATTTATCATCAAGCTTCTATCCTTTTTATAGTATATCTCATTTTGCATAATATCTTTGTTTTATCTTCTTGGTATTGGGTTGGAAAAGTTTTTGCCATTAATCGTGGCCGTCCAAAAGGAACATAGGAGTTATGTTAGCAGAAGACGCGAGAGACGTCACAACCCCTCAAGAAGAAAAACGTGAGAGTTTACTTAAGGGTTCTCAACGCCAATAAATTGCGATGTCCTACATCTCTATTTCTAAATTTCTTCGCTTTCTGAGTTTTTTATTTTAAATTTTAATCTTAAATCCTCATTTTGCTTTTATAATTTTTTAATATTTATCTTGACTTTAATTTTCATTGCAATTTTAATCTTAAATTTTTAACTTTTATAATTTCCAATATTTATCTTGGCAATTTTCATTACTCATCTTAGATTAAATTTTAATATTCAATTTAAATTTAAACTCGTGATATCAAATTTTACTCCAATAACTAGGCCCAACATTAATAATTACAGTTTGAAGAATTTATGCCCACTCTCACTTTTAACATTCAATTTCTTAAAATGTTTATACACTTAAATTTTTCACAAAACAAATATTCTGGGTGCGCAGACCCAATCTTTGACTCTAACACTTCATATGGGCTGGTACTTCGCTCCCTTTCTTGTTAAGCTATAAATTGCATACTTTTCAAGATTTTTCAGGGTCAGTCTCCCTGAAAGTAAGAAAACCTTTTGAGTCTCTATTTCCATAATATCAATCAATTTTCACATATATTATTTATATATCACAATAAATTTTCATCTCCATTCCCCACATCACAGTTTCCAAAAACTCCCCAATGAGCCGCGCAGCCTCGTTTATATTATTGTTAGTGCCTTGACTACGCCGCGTTTCCCTGAACCGAATCTCATAATACATAACAATACAACAACATACATATATACATATTATACAATTACAAACATTTTTCAATAAACTATTATAACAAATAACCAAAGGAATTTTCGCATCTCCCGAAGTCATACATCGAAACAAACAAATGTGTGATTACAAATGTTTTCTTCAGAAAAATTTTAACAAGTCAAAAGTTCCAAAATTAAATAAACACTCATTGTAGTGTTTGACAGTATAACTTTTAAGCATCGCCCGAGACTTCCTTCTTTGCAATAAATTCTTCCGACCACTTGTTGGAAGATCATAAAAAATAAACAATACAACCCACAATTTTTATATGTTTTTTCTCCCACATTCACGTCCAACGATGAGGTGCTTATCACTCTTCTTTCCTCAGTTTGTACTGGAATTTCTTGTTGTAGGGCTTGTAATCTCACTTGTCGTCTTTCCTTGGCCCAATTGTACTCCTTGGCCAGTCGAGTTCTTCTGTTCTCAAATCGTGGCCTTAGACTGTAAAGTTGATTTATGTGGAACTTCTGTGCATTCTCTTCTGTTCTTTTTCCTGCTTTTGGAAATAGTACTGGATGACATTTTGTCTTTTATTATTATTATTGTTCCCCTTTTGCTACTTTCTTTTGTGGTCCACTTGCCCCCGACACACCTGATCTTTTAGTACCCTATTATGTATCCTAAACCTTTTTTGTTTTATTTTCATTCCCAACTGAACTGATGATGATCTGACCAGTGATTTATTTTATGGGTCCTCTCTGTATTTTTATATTGATTTGATTGGTTACCAATCCCTTTTGCCTCTAACTTACGTTTCACCGCAGATTTTTCTTTCCATATTGTGACTCATTTAATCTTTTGATGTACTTTTTTCCGAAGTACTAGTTCCTGACTTGATCTTATACTATTTGGGATACCTGTTGTTCCTAATTTGACCTCGTCACATTTCTATGACGATATATTCTTATTTGATCTACGTTAGCTTTTGTGCAATCTTTTTCCTGATTTCCATATTACAATATTATTATCATTCTTAACTTCTAGAGACTCTATAAAAAGGTCCTCAAATTTTTGTTTAAATTTAGCACATACTTTGTTAGCTCTGAACTTACAGAGATTGTGTTCCTAATAAGACCAATCATTTACCTTTATTTTTATGTCTTTTCTACGTCTATTATAATATTTTTTCCCACCTTTCTGTTTTAATTTTGTACTTAGTCTAGCTTCTTTTAAAGCTTTTCTGTATATCTTGAATTTTGGATTTTGAACTTTCCGATATCATAACTAGTTTTTGAAATGGTGTAATCAATTTTCGACCTAAAAATAATTCAGCAGGTGTTTTCCGTTGTTTCATTCACCACTGTACGAATAGCGTAAAAGCAAACTCACGTAAGAGTCGAGTCCCAAGTATCGTGTTGATCATTGCTTTATAATAATTTTGCAATCCATTTGCACTATATCTCGATTAACTCTTTCAGTCCGATTTGCTTGTGGTCGATATGCAACAGTCTTCACATGCCTTATGCCTAATCTTTCCTTAAGTGCTCAAAAATCTCGGATATAAATTGGGGACCATTATCACTTATTAATTTTGTGGGCTCCACTTAACGCGATATAAAGTTATCAAAAAAAATATCCTTATTATACGAGATGAGGCCTTTTTTAAAGAGGTATAATTTCAGCCCATTTGCTGAAATGATCGGTTATTACTAAAATATATAGCGGTTACGTCTTATTCTCGATATAGGATACGGGCCTAATAAATCTAACGTCACTATCTCATTCCAGTTAATTTGATATAATTGGATTTAACCGACCAGCCGGTAACGCGTTTTTATAGTTATTAACTTGCTTTTGCCTTATGGCATGTAGGGGCATATTGATCAATAAATTTTCTCATGTACAGGGAAATAACAAACGTCCCGGGTACATGATACGTTTTTAAATCTGCCTAGAAAGTGTCCAGCGATTGGCTTGTCATAGAAATTCTCTCATTATTTCATTCCTTAAAGATTTTTGGAATGTATACACGCATTTCACCTAATGACGTTGCGTGTTTCGCATAAAAATAACAATCCTTCAATTAAACGGAAATCATTGGGACCAATTCTCACATATCGTTGCATTAACCGGAAGGTTATCTTCCGGGTTTTCTAAATATCTATATATATGACCTAATTCTGGGTCATTTTTTTGTTCAATTATTAATTGTTCCGTGAGTAAGTACCAAATCCTTGATTATAGCACAATTAACTTTACTCAATTATATTTTTGCACACATGCTTTTTCGGTAAAACTTTGCTTCACCATGTTTAACTTCATTTCTGACCCATTAACGTGTAGAATTCCTTTATTTACCTTATTATCTTCAACCAGCGAATTTTGAGATTTTCAACGATTTCTGATCAAAATCCTAATATACGATTCTTGACGCACTTATGAAATCGATACCTAGAATACATGGGTATTCACAAATCTTTCAACATGAAATGACCAATTTCTTTCAGGTATCTGATCCTAATATTCAATTCTACAATCCCTGTTTTGGCATTTCGCACCTATTGCTGTTATTACCTGGGCTCACTGATTTTTTAATTTGCTTATAGAAAAATATTTTCTATATACTTCTTCCGATATAAATGATTTATCTGCTCCGGTGTCCTGGCCTTTTTCAAAAATGTGTTATTTAATAAAATAGGAACGATGGAAGTTCTACGGGTGATATATACATATCGGAGAGAATGAGTGTCTCTCTTATCGACATCCCAGCAGGGTTGATCATTAACCTTTACAATATTTAATCGTCCCTTTGCGTCCTATCGCCTCGATTGAAATTTTCACTCGAACCCTTATTTCTACGGTCCCTCTATTAAAATTTATCACATTTCGCTCATTTCAGGGAAATGAGTAACTATTGTTGAATCTTTGATCATTGTTCTGAAACCTATTCCTCCTCGAACCCTCTATTACTTTGACGGCTATTCTCGTAAAAACTCATTTCTACTGTTATTTGGTCTACGTCTTACTTCAGAATTCCTCCAGTTTCTACCATTAGCTTCAAAATTAGGCATCCTATGCGTATTTTGACCTCGTCTTTCTACTCAGTATCGTTCTGATAACCCCTTTGTAATTTGCAAGAATATCTCTCTTCGAATTTATGCAGACTTCTAAAAAGTTGTATCGATGTTTTGTGGATTTCCTGACTTCCCACATAGTCTTGTATCTGTGGTTCGAGTCGAACTAAATATGATCCACTAAGTCTGCTTAGGACATTCCTAATTCTAAACTTTTCTCTATTTTTAGTAATCTACACGAAATCAGTGGGATCCTGATTTCTTCCCTGCTAAGGATGCATAAAATTGCGACTGTAGTTCTTTCTTATTTTTTGACCGCAGGAAAAGCCTTCGCTAATTCAACTTTGGGCTGCGCAAAATCAGCGGCTGTATTTTGCACTAACAACAGACAAATATCGAATACCAATCTTGAGCCCTTCCCTGAGATACAGGCGCAGCACACTGACAGGAATTACTTGGGATTTCAAGTAGCACAGCATGTTGTGTATCGATACACTCGATAAACTCTGCAATGTTCTCCGACCTGAAAAGTACATTTCAGGTAGAACCGTACTTCCACCTACATTACCTAACCCAGAATTAAATACGTTCGGGCGCCATTTGCGACATAGCCATCCTGTATTGACCATGTCGTGCCGGTTCCGCGTAAGCTAGAATTGTGGGATTATCAAAATGATGAGACATAGTAGTTCTTAATACAACTTTTATTAAGAATAACTTATATTACTTAAATTCTAATTTGACAATTTTAATTAAAGTGAGAGTTAACGCAATTAAACCGTGTATTTAAGTCAGATCACGCAACTAGATCCTTTATCTCAATTATAATGACTAATACGATTCATCCTAATTACTTGCATATCAAATATTACCTTTTGCGAATCTCTTCCTTTACCTAAGAACGATATCTATAAATTCATTATATATGATGATTCCAACTTCTTTTATTTAGGACTTCCTATTCTTTTAAAACTATCAGACTGCTAACTCTTGATCTGCAAGATTTCACACTAAACTATCTCTAAACACCGCTATTGATCAGAATGATTCCACACTACTATCTCTAAGTTTGCTACGCTATATCTTTATCATCAAAGCTTCTATCCTTTTATAGTATATCTCATTTGCATAATATCTTTGTTTATCTTCTTGGTATTGGGTTGGAAAAGTTTGCCATTAATCGTGGCGTCAGACATAGGGTTATGTTAGCAGAAGAAGACGCGAGGGCAGCATCACAACAAGGTACTCACTTCAACACTATGATCTAATAAATTCTTTCGAAGGTCTGTGCTTGGTTTCCTTGGATTTATTTCGCAATTTCTTATAAGAATTTAATCAGTTCTTGGAGTAGTTTTCCACTTGAGCCTACATTTTCCTTTTCTTTTTAGAGAAGTTCCAAAATTTTAAAATAATCTTAAAATTCTTGAAACACTTGATTTGCGCACACCAGCTGCCGTAGCCATACCTCTCACAATCATAGAAATGTGTCTGTTACGAGCAATTACTTTGGAACGCTTCCTCGGAATAATATCCATCTTTGAACAAGCATACGTAATATGTGTTACACCACCAGCTGCCTCACTGAAATGCCCGTAACTGAGCAACTTATACACAAAATCCAGTCAAAAGAGTAAGTTACAGTCAAAGTCAATCCATCAGACTAATTATAGGCAGATACAACCAATTTGTAGCAGATCGGGATATCACTGGTAATCACATGCCAACTAAAGGAAGAAAAATATGTTTGTCTCAATTAATTCGAACGGTATAGTATGTGGTGAAACATATTTCCTTATCGAAGCAAAAGGTGACAATGAAATATTTCTTTACAGTAAAAGAAACTCTTTTTCAATAAGCAATAAAACTCTAATGTTTATTTTTAATTAAATTATTAGGAGACATTGGACACTTGTGTTTAAAATTCTTGTCTTTATTAAGATAAAAAAACAGGAATTGTTTGGAGAATTTGTAGAAAACTTAGTAAAAAAGTACTGAAATACGTAATCGCTATAGACGATTGAACAATTTTTCTTTTGGTAAGTAAACGAAGCAGTTAGATTTTTCATTAATTTTAAGCCGAAATATTCCTCGAAATGTTTTGTAAATATCAACATTTCTTAAAATTTGTATGTGGTACAAACTTCTTTAAAATTGTTTAAGTTTGTAAAAGTTTTATGAACAAATTTTTAAGTAACTGCAAAAGTACACAACAAGACGCTAGAAATGCAATATTAAAAAGGAGTAGTCATAAAGTGAAGATACTCGACAGAGAGAAGCAGGAGCGAACAATAAGCGATTCTAACTTTGAAATGATACTCGTAGCATAGAACAAGGACAATGTCTATTTAATAAGATGTATAATCCCTGCGGATGGGGATACACGAAACAATATTCCATTCCCTTTACTACATTTGTCATATTTCGTCTTCTGAACAGGGCAGTGGCAACACATGCAAGCCTCGTCCTACAACGCCTCGCCCTACGTGTTTTAGTGGTGAGAGATCAGGGATGAACGGTGACCAGGGAAGAATTTTTACCTCTTGCAGAGCACGTAGGTTGACATGCAGGGGACAGTATAGCGTTATGCTATTGGCAAAGAGCATTGAGCCCTTCTAAATCAAAAGATGGGACTGGCTTCCAGCACCGCACATCTTCAAATTACCATTGGGTTGAAATACGAACCAGAAGTGACATGCTTTTGTATGCGATGGCGCCTCAAATAATGATTCTACTTTGTTCCGCTCCACAAATATGGTCGTATTGCTCTTACCACCACGTTGGCATCACAGTTTAGCCAGACGCAACTATCATGTATCATGTATACATAAACATTATCCTGATTGTAAATTACCTTTTTATCTTTAACATTTAAGATAGAAGTTTACACCAGAAGTTGTGATACCCGCCCTATAGTGACCATTATCTTTGATTGTCAGCGTGAGCTAGAGGTGTAGGGTTTGCAAAAGGAATAGACATTTTTGATTCTTAATATGACTTTATTAAGAATAGAACTTAAATGTCTAACATTTGATCATGTAATTTAAGCAATAATCTATGGCGAACGAAACACACAGTAATAGTTAAAACCGAGATCGCGTAACTTGGGCCGCACAATTATTTATTCCGCCTACTCTCACTTCTAATAATATTACAAGTCCTCATATCAAATAATCATTTCTGTAATCCAAATTTGAGATTTCAATCTTGGAAGGGCGATCTGGGCGCGCGATGCAATGAATACTTTTAGCAGTTTAATAAAGCTTATTTTCAGGTAGCTTCACGATTGGCTGTCAATTCACTTGTCTCTTTCACACACATACCATTTCCCAAAATTTCCATTTTCACTTACTGGAAACTTCTATTATTATTTTCACATTTTCGCTTCTTGGGTTTTGGTTGGAAAAGAGTTGCTATTAATCTTGGCCCCAAAAGGACAGAGGTTATGTTAAAGAAAAGGCAGTGAACCGTCACAACACTTACTCAAGAAGCAAAACGTGGTTATTCGAGATGTATGGCCCTTAAGAGTGCGATGCCTAAATTTTTATTTCTTAATCTCCTCACTTTCCAAGTTTTATTTAAATTTTTTAAACTTGAATCCTCATTTTAACTAGTAATTTTCAATATTCAACTTAAACTTTTAATTTTCAATATTCATCTTAAATTTAATTTTTAATATTCCTCCTTAATTTTGAACTCTTGACAGCCACAATAAAATTTTACTCAATTAACTAGACCAACATTAACAGTTATGCATTTTAATCATGGTAGATTCTCACTTTTACATGGTGGGTATGCCTCATCTGAGCGGAGTGACCGGAGAAAAAAACCATCTTTAACTTGGATGGAAAAAAAAAACGAGGTCAGCATGCCCCTCTTAACTAACTCTTAACTCTATTTAAATACTACTTATTTGTTAATACAATAAGCTTCTTTCCACTGCAATTCTATGAGGCTTTTCTGTTTGACGACTTGGAGTCATCTTGAAAGAACAAAATTTTCCTTCTATTCGTCTTTTTCTATTTGGAATTCAGGGTCTGTCACTCGGGTAAAAAGCTTTAAGTCACTTGGCATAATATATATTCACATAATACCAGTACATTTCACGAGATTTTTATACACATATTTCCTTTTAGGTACGAACTAATTTTCATACATACACCTCATCTGGTCCTTCCAATAAACTCCCCATCAATTACACACCCAGCGCATTTGAAAATATTACATTGTTAGTATCCTGTCTACACCGCGTTCCCCGAACCAGATCAATACATTAATAATATGAAACAGCCCCAACAATATATATGTGTGTTGTTTGTGTGTGTGTGTGTGTGTGTGTAATAATTCCCTCTAACATACTTTTAATTAACGCTTCTTAATGATCTATAAATAATCTTTTTAATTCTTAGGTTTAAAAATAAATATTGTAATCTTAATCGTAATCAGTTAAACGAAATCCAAAGCCATCACGCGCATTCTAGCTAATCAGAACTACGCTTACGTAATAGTCAGGTGCTTGTGCACTGTTGGTATATAAACACAAAATCTGATGTAATCGCGTGCTTATGGAGACCACGATTGATTGAACTCCACGTTTGGATCGACGATCATGTGGTGATTATAGCGAAAAATATGGACTTCTCGCCGACCGGGAACAAGCTAAATTGCATCTGCGAAAAGCTTAGAGATACAGTCACTGGTATCTCAGCCCTTCACAAGTGCTGCTCATTGAAAGCCTTGCAAGTTCACCTATTTTGAGATTCCTTCACCGAACTCTACCGGATGAGCTTTTAAACCATGGCTATGAAAAGGAAATTATTAGGTACGACTTAAAACTTCTCCCCGATGCACTAGAACTGATTGCAATGAGCATAAATTCCCACTACCTGCAGCAGTAGTTGAAGAAATTGATTCTAATGACCCACATTTCAGATAGAAAAAACCGAGTGTAAAGTTAAAAAGAAAAAGTTAAGCAAAAGCGCAAAAATAAAAGCAAGGAATAAACGGAAGAGTTTATCTTTCCTAAAAAGACAGTCAGGATCGTTTTCCCCATCACTACCCAGGATCCCATAAACGAGAAATAATTTCTCGGACTTAGAACAGGATATGCAGAGCATCCACTCCGACTAATAGTAATGTAACTTCCGAGTAAGTTACCCCGACTAAACTTCTCCCTGTCATGCTTGGAAATAAAAAAAGAATTTCCGCGATCAAACTAAATTAATTTTCGAAAAATTCCCAAAATTCGCAATAGAACTGCCGGTGATGTAATTAAAATTTTCACAAATGAGAGTCTTGAAGAATATCGAACTCTTATCCACTTCTTGGAAGCGGATAAAGAATTCGAATTCTAGATGGTAACCACAAACCTGACAAACCGATAAAGCTGCAATAAAAGGTCTCCCAAGTTCCTCTAAAAGGTGAAGATATCTCACAAACGTTTAGCTGAAGAAGGTTTTGTAATTGTATGAAAATTTCAAGCATGTACATATAACAGATTTTGAGAAAAGGTACATCGAAAACAACCAATTTAACATTGTCAATACATAGAGAAAGAGAGAGTTCCAACTCCCCTTAAATCTGTCGAGGAGCAGATTTCTCCGTTGACGTGGTGTAGAAGATTGGAGAGAGGGTTGACAGCACTCTAGTGTGTCGTTCTCATCACTCGATTGTGGTTCAAATTTACGAGATCCGTCATCAACGGCCATCATGCTTTTTATACTGTGACGTTGATCAACACTCACACTCATCCCCAATAAAACTCTAAAAGATGGTCCAAGACTTTTGAGTTACTTCATTCTTTTTGTTCTACGACTCTTAATACGTATAATACCGTAATATATGGCGTATAATGCGCACCTATATTTCAAGCAGCGTTTTTTAAGTTTTAGGTATAATCGCCGTATATCGCGCACCCCCTTTTTTACGAAAAAAAACTGGAAATATACGAGAGTAAGCAGCAATCTTTCTACATGAAGAGTCTTTAGTGGCACAAGTTTTGAACCCGCGACTTGACAACGCTGGTCATGAGTTCGTGACCATGACCAATCGGCTACTGTGGGAGCTTGACATGTAAATATGAGATCATAAATAAAGGTGAAAAAAAATGATTAACATATTCATGTTACAAAGCTAAGTTCTTATCAGTACTTATGGACTAATTTAAAGTATTTATGTACTAAAACGTTTCACACATTTCGTTTAAATTTCATCGACCCTAAATATCGCCCATCATAAATTTTATTTCGACACTTCAAATCAAAGTTCAAAATTATCGCAAAATGGACAAAGAAAAATATCACAGTGTTTTAGATTTGAGAAGTATGCAATGATTTCAAAATTTATTTATTTTTCAGCTATTATGAAACACGCAGAAAATAAAAGGGCAAAGGCTCTGGTTCGCATTTCATATTTCAAAATCATTTACAAACAAGAGATAACTGCTAAGACTACGGCTTTACATGATTCACGAGTTGAGACGTTATCGACGGAAATTAATCTAAAATTTATCTTTTTTGTGAAAAATAAAAAGTACAAAGATATTTCGAAAAAAAAAATAATTGTCGAATATTTTTAAGGTCATTGCATTTTTTCGCTTTATCTGGAAATTCTGTCTGCCTACTTGAAATTGATAAAAAAAAAAATTCTTTAAAAATGAAAAAGTGACAGATAGCCTGCTCTTATTTGGATTTGTGCTGCAATAACCTTGAACTTTTCAAAATTTATTTCAACGGAATTAATATATTCTAGAGAGAGAGAGAGACAGACGTTAAGTGATTTTAGGGCATCGCCATTCGATTTTTTTAACGAAATGTAAATGCCCTTATCTATCTAATAAAAGTAATATATTTTTGTGATGCCACTTAAATACTACTTTTCTGATAAATGAAAATTAAATCAAACACTTGCTATTTTAATGTTTAAGAATTAATGGATTTAAGTTTTTGAAAATGGCAGCTCAGGTATCGTCCTCGCCACTTGATCATAGTTCAAAATTACGAGGTCCGTCGCCAAACGTCGCTGAGTGAGTGAATATTAACATCACATTTGTTCAGCTACACGAGGGATTTTGGTGACGGACCTCGTCATTTTGGACCTTGGTCAAGAAAAGAGAACGACACTGAGTTGGCACACCCTTCTCCTAACTACCACACCACACCAACAAGAGGACGTGCATCGCTTCCCTACACGGCGGGTCTTTAGTGGTACTGGGTTTGAACTCATGACATGCCAGCCACGATCCGATACCTTGACCACAAGGCTACCGCAACCTCGTCGAGTAGCTGAATAGTGCGACGTTAATATTCACTCACTCAACTTTGTAATATTAATTTAGAAATATCGCCTATTTTTGCAATAAATGCACTCACAGTCTAACTGCCTATTCTTATTTGGTCTACTCTACGAAAAAACGCTGTTATAAAGAAAACATGCGTTTGTACTCGTTTTGGGTGCAAAATATTTTTCAGGTCAGCGACTATTTCTCTCTCATTTTTTCTTTTTTTTTCCTCTACTTGTTGGTTTGACGTTAGTTTTGAAGTAGGTATTGCGACAGTGTGACGAGAGAGATCGAATTTCTTCCCTAATCTGGAGAGTTAATCGTAAACAATCGAAATTTTTTCTCAAAAATAAGAAATAACGAATGAAATTCTAAATCTGATTAAATTTTCGATAGATATATTATCGAGTAGATTTCTTTAACACGTGTTTTGTTTCAATTTCACCATTCAAAGGATTTTTTAATGCCGCATAGAAATTTTTTTTTTTAACATTAGTCACATCATAGCCGCTATATTGTTTTAGATACAAATATAAACTGGAATACTCATCAGCTAGCCAATTTTCTGTTTTGCCAATATTTTAAGTCGCGCCTGCTTTCATCAATAATGTGTGTGAATTAGTTTAATTTTAAAAGTATATTATACCAACGAAATATTTATTTTTTTAATATCAGGGTTATCAGAAATGAATGACCCGATTACAAAATTTAATAATTCTCAGATGAATAAACAGAAAATGGTCATTAATATGTCATTGTAAAGATAAAATATGAAATTTTGAGTTTGTGACATTGTTTTTGTCAAATAGGTGGCAGCAATGCTGTAATTGTGAACAGAGGTGGAAATAGCGTCACAGCGAGAGAAGGCGTTTTGTGTGCTCTCGTTTGCAGAAAGTATGTCAATAATCACGATTCAGCGTGAATTTTGTGGACAAAGTACCATAGAAATACACCATCTAAGATTATAAGAAGATGGTATAAACAGTGCAAAGAAACTGGATGCCTATGTAAAGGCAAAAGTCCAGGGTGATAAAGTTCACAATGATATTATATTGGTGACTAAAGAAAGTCACATTGAACACACGTTTGTGAAAACAAATTTTCTTTTACGTCAAAAAAAGTTACGTACGAAAACATTTTCATATATTTTATCTTTATAATGACATCTTAATGATCATTTTCTGTTTATTCATCTGGGAATTATTAAATTTTGTAATCGGGTCATTCATTTCTGATAACACCTTGTATTTAATTCCACTGATTTTTTTAAATAACACATGAGTTTTTTTGGAGATTAGAATAGTTCTTTACAAACTTTTGTATAAAACAATTAGATTGTGATTTCAAGTCGTAATGTGGGGTGCTTACTCAATTGTCGAGCTCGTTATCTACATGCGATGTTTAAAAGTAAATACATAGAAATACTCAAACAAACGGTAATTTGAAACAAATAAATGCGCACGACTCATAATTTCTCAAACCGATTCGATCGATGGCCGCATTTTGACTGAGTTGAATGATTGTTTATGGTAGTAGGCTTAGTCCTAGACATGGATAATGGTCACCATAAAATAAGGCAATCTTGCCACTTTTGCCAATTGACATGCAGTTTGAAATTCCCTGTTTTTCGGAAAATATACATGGGGAAAATATTTGGCCATTAAAATTATACCCAGATCATGATCTTATTATAGCGTCGATTTATCCACTGGGCGCTTGGGGCGGGCGCCCAGGGGTCCGATAGGCTGGGCTTAACCAGATTTTCTGGTTATAAATTTCAATCCACCAGTGTCAAGGGAACCTGTAGATCTTATGCTCCCAGGATCCAAAATAAGCTGGTAGACTGAAGATATAGAAAACAAAAAATTTTTCTAAAAATAAACCTTCTTTTTCTTTTTTCTGTCATATAAAAACTGGCCCTTTTGGCCCCCTTTTATATGAACGTTCTATTATGCGTTAAAAAAAATTTTTAGTTTAAAGTAAAAAGTTTTCCCTTTCAACAAACCGTTTCAGGGGACCCGTTTTTTTTGTTTGTTTTAAATTGTATTTAAAAACGAGTAAATTTTAGAGTTATGGCGTTTGTTTTTTATATGTAATGAATCGTTATCAAAGGTGATCCTGTTACAATACGGGGGTTTTAAAATTTGGGAAAAGCCATAAAAAAGAAATGACGGTGGCACAGTTTTTTTAAATTTTAACCCTCGAGAATGAATACAGGCCAGAAAGTGTACATTCGAAAAAATTTGATTTCAAAATTGAAATAAAATTGAAAACAAAATATTTACAACATTTAGTGTCCTCAAAACAAGAAGTGAAGCATTTTATTTCAAAAACCCGTTTATTTTAAAAAGTGATGAAAAAAAAGATTTAAAAAAAAAAAAAGGGAAGATCGTATAATATACTCTTTTAATGGAAATGTTTTAAAAAAACAGAAAAAGTGATTCGATAGGGGATTTAGGAAAGATCAATACTTTTGGGGAAGGGTTTGATTGCTTCTAAGCAAAATATCATACTCGTCAATAATTTTTTAAATCGACTACCATCTCTGAAAAAAGAACCCCCCCAAGATAAACAAGTCTCGAAACTTTGGGAGAGATTTTTACATGAAAATCCCGATGATTCGAATTTAATTTAAAAAACTCAGAGATGTCCTGGACGGGGTATGTAGCAAATATAAAACATAATTACGGACTTCAAAAAGTATTTGAATATATAATTAAAAAAAGTAAAATTTTTATAATCATATTTTTCGGGAATTTAAGCTAATATATTAAAAGCTTTGGGGATAATAAAAAGGGATCTGGAAAACGATTACAAATTTTTAAATGCAGCCCATTATTCGTGAAGACTGTCGTTGAAACCCAAATCTTATCCGGCCCCCCGTAAAAAAACAAGGAAAATCAAGAGATACCAAAAGTCTATTGCATTTTAAGGAAGCATAACGAAAACAGAAAAAAAAATAGCTAATTTAAAAAAAAAATGGGCGCAAAAAGTTTGGGTAATGGTTTCATTACAAGAACGATCATTTTCATCATGGGCAAACATTAAGCCTTTCTGTATTTCTTCATAGAAGATATAGATCTAAAAAAGAAATAGATGTTTACTGGTTGGGGTTTTGAGTTTCATATGGTAAGACGTACAATAAAAATTTCAACAGCTTACCATCCACACCCCTCGTATTTTATCATCCGAATCAGGCGCGCCAGTACGATATTTGGAAATGCCTTTATATATGTCCATACCTTGATGGTAATAATACCCCCCATGTTTTTGGGGATGATTAAATTTTTACCCCAAAAAGATATATATTGACCATATAAAAAAGATGTACAACCAAATCAAGTGAAAAAAAGAGTTGGCAGCAATATAACAAAAAGTCTTTTCCCTAGCATATAAAAAACCAATTGTACCTGGATCAGAGAATTAAAAGTAAAAAAATCTACATGATGATCGAGCATTAACAGAAATTTTTTTAACGGAGTTGATTTTTGTGGTTATACGGAAAGTGGGGAAAAAGAATATTTCATCGTTGTCGGGTTGGGAATGGCTTTCCCCGAATAGCCCTTACAAAAAATAATGACTTTTTCTTTCCTCGGGTTATGTTTTCTTTTTTTTTATTGATCTTCCTGCCTGTCGTAGACACAATTTATACTATTTTGACATTGCGCTGCAAATATTCCAAAATTACAGGGCCCCAAAAACGGGTTTAATTATTTTTGTGTGATCAACCTCTACTCTGAAATTACTACTCTAAAGTCTGTACTATTTTAAGAGGAAATTAGCATCTGTTGATACCCAAGACAAAACAGGTCAGAGGTGATGTAGAAGTTCATATCGAAAGAAAACAGCTATTAAAAGAATCGGGAACAACATAAGACAGCCCTCATAGTAGGAAAAAATATTGATTTGCTCGTTTTTTTTAATTTGGGACGTTCTCAATCACATCAAAGAAGTGTTTTTAAAAAGTTGGAAAAGGGAATTTTAAAAAACTCAAATACACACTTAAAAGGGTTTTTTGATAAATATCTGCATTGAAAAAAGAAATTTTTTATTTCTGCCCACATTTAGTGGCTTTGGGACGATATTCGCATTTTTAAAAAAAAGGGGGGAAAATTTCATTTAGAATATTAGACAATCTTCCGGATTTGGGTACCTAGCTCAAGTATTCCAAAAAAAAACGGTCCCGAAATAATTGTATAAAACGATATTTCTTAAAAAAAAAAATAAAAATTACATGCTTTATGTTTTTCACTTTAAATGTAATTGGGGATATATAATAATAGAATCAATTAAAAAAAACCTAAGCATATATGTGAACAACTTTTGAACTATACGAACAGTGAAATTCAAAAAATCCCGTTTTTTTATATTAAATGTAAATAGTATTAAGCCATAAGAAAAGGACATTTTTTAAAAACCTATTTTTTTTCCTTAAATAAAACTTAAGACGCGGACACGGGGATTTTTTGAGACTTTTGGGGACAACATTTAGAGTGCCAAAATAAAGGTCTATACCAATTTTTCAGCTTATTATCTTTCATTTCGCAGTGAAACCCCAATAATTTACTGGGCTAATAGCTGAACTGTGCGGCCCCTTAAACACACTACTCACAGAATATAATGCGGTTAGCTCAAAACAAGGGGTGATTGAAAGCACACACATCTTTCCTCCCCTTTAAATCATTCTCACCCTTTTAATGTCCTTTTTTTTGGTCAGTGACCCTTTCTTTTCCCCTGTGTGGGGATAATGTTCACGGGCCCCCGTTTTGGGATGGGGGGGAACGTTGGGGAAAAGAAAACCAAAAAAACACTTGTTTGAGGGTTTAAAAAGGGTGTTTTGGGTTAAAAAAGAAAGAATAGGACCGAATTTGGGAAAAATTTTTTTAGATATAAAAAAAATGAAAAAATTTAAAATGATATTCTGGGGTTCACTATCCTTTAGAAACAGCATTTTTTTAAGGAAAATTTTTTTTTTTTTTTTGGTCTCGATAGTGAATGAGGGGGACAGGGAGGAGAGGGAGAGCCCAAGCTTTTGGGAAAACCCCGGATTGAGCTCCCCGTTTGGATCGACGATAATGAGTGATTATAAGGGGAAAAAGGACTTCTCCCGACAAGACAAGCGAAAAATTTCTGCCTGGGGGAAAACTTAGAGATACAGTCCCCGTGGTATCTCAGCCCCCTTTTAAAATCACTGCTCGGGGTGAAAACCTTGCACGTTCCCCACCCCCCCCAGGAATTCCTTTACGGGAAATCCCTACCCCCGGGTGAGCACCCAAACCATGGCTATGAAAAAAGGGGAAATGGAAAAAGGGGCTTTTAAAAATTCCCCATGCACTAGAACGATTGCAATGAGCATAAAATTCCCACTACCTTGGTAGTTGAAAAGAAATTAATTTAATGACCCCCCATTTCGGGTGAAAAAACCCAGGTAAAATTAAAAAGAAAAAGTTAAAAAAGCGCAAAAAAAAAAAGCAAGGAATCCACGGGAAAAGTTTATCTTTTCCCAAAAAAAAAACGGCCAGGCCCATTTCCCCCATCACTTAACCCCCAGGATCCCCTAGAAACGGGAAAAAATTTTTTCCCGGGCTTAGAACGGGGTTCGAGCATCCATTCCCGACTAATAGTAATGTAACCCGATGAAGTTACCCCCCCCGACTAAACTTTCCCTTTCCTTTAAAATCAAAAAAAAATTTCCTAGATCAAATTAAATTAATTTTCGAAAAAAATTTCCCAAAAATTTTAAAGAACTGCCGGTGATGCAATTAAAATTTTCACAAAAGAATTAAAAAATCGAACTCCATCCACTTCTTTTTGGGAAACGGATAAAAATTAATTTTATGTAATTAACCGTAAACCTAACAAACCATTTAAAAGCTGTAATAAAAAGGTCTCCCGAGTTCCTCTAAAATTGAAGATATCACAAACGATTTAGCTGAAGAAGGTTTTGTAATTGAAAGCTGCACGCAGCTTATCTCGAAAAGAACAAAAAATCCCCTCCCATATTTTCTAGTACTTCTCCCGAGAAACGCCAATAATAGCAAAATATTTGATTTAACAAAATTAGGTTACTTACAAGTGAAAGTAGATGGTTACCTCGTAAGAGGAATAACCCAATGCTTCAACTGTAATAACTTTTTTCATACTGCCGCGAACTGCCATATGAAACCCAGATGTTTAAAATGCGGTAAAGAGCACGCTACGAGAAACTGCCAAATTAAAGAAAGACAGGAAAACCCCTTTTGTATTAACTGCGAGGGCTACGGTCATTCGGCATGTTATACAAAATGTCCCAAATTCCCACAACCAAAGAAAGGTGCCCCCTTCGCTGACCCAATGAAAAGAAAAATTTCGCCAGTAAATGGATTAAAGAGATTTTCCTTCGCTAACACATTGTTAGTGGAGAAATCTGATCAAACCCCTACTGAAAGGAATGATAAAAATGATAAAAGGTTTCCCCGTGGTTCATGGCCAAAAGAAATAATACCTCTGACTTAATACAAGTTCTGGAACTTTTAATGTCATTTTCAAACCCTAGTAAAGAAAAATCCTAAAATTCTCAAACTTCTCTCTAAATTTAAAAAATGCAAATTCGGACGAAGAAAAAACCTGCCTTCTAGCAGCTCTCATGGATAAGTTTAATCTACTCATATGATTTTAACCTTTAAATTCCCTCTAAATATTTTCTCTTGATTAGTTGTCTTCAAAATATTTTTCTAAGTCAAGAGATTAGTGCAGTTTAAAAGCTCACTTCTAACCTCCAATCAAAGCCACTTCCATAGCACCACTCTCATTGGATCTCACTCCTGAAGTCATGCCCTTCTCTCCCAACCAAGCTGCAACACAGCGAACATCGAATATCCAGATGAAGGGTTGAAGACTGCTAGCGCTGTCTAGGTACCTCATTCCCAAAATCATCCGTCATCGATAGTGAATGAAAAATTGCCAGTTTTGCGTAACAGTGAAAAGCGAACAGAGTAGTCTCCCCCTCCATCCCCCGAATCGTCGCCATGATAAGGGAGAGGTAGGGAGGAGGAAAGGAGGCAGGGGACATTCCGGTGAAAAAGTTGGATAATGCCCACGTCTCCGACTAGTCGCTTACCCACATTCGGTTAGGGTCCTTTTCACACAAACCCGGGAACATTATCAACGGTCAGCATGGTTGCATTGTGAGCATTACGGTGTAGACAAAATAGCGGCTCTCACTTGGCAAAAATCGTGCCTTTTTTGAAATTTTTCTTTGGAATTGTTGGCTATATGGTGAGGTGTTCGGTTTCCTAATTTATTTCTTTAATTTTCATTTGCGTTGAATTATTATTAATTCTAGTCAAAATATCTAATCAAATGCACAAAGAGGAAAAGGTTTCGTGAAAGAAAAAAATGCAAATTCACCAAGTGCCTAGTGCCAAAATCTCCATCAGAGTACATGAGAAGATAGAGCACGGGGAAAAAAACACTAGAGAAAATGCTCTTTTAATGCCCAGTTTAGGGATGGAAATGCTATTGCTTGAGACTCTTCTAATGACAGCATAGATTAATACGGATTTTGTGAACCACCTTGTGCCATTTAACTACAGAGCCCTCAACAAGTCTAGTGCGTGTTAGAATTGATGCATGTGAGATCGAAAATAAATTCTATCTTACGTTACAAAGACTATGAATTCCCAAAAATACTCAAAATTTTCAAAGCGATTCGTTGATAATCCTTTTCGGTCACGGGTGTTTGATTTGTGATAGATTAGCATGGTTTAGAGATGATTTGAGGAACGCCTGATACTGAGCACAGAATATTTTACCCAGGAACAATTTAGAAGATATTAAGCACTACAATTGCCGACAAGGTTTAAGTAGGAAAAATATACCAGGTATCAAAATATAATGGTTTGGTATGCCCAGAATTTCAGCACATCTTGCTACTTTGGATTTGGTATCAGAAAGACTCATTCGCCGTCCCCAGCGAATACCTTTCATGCAAATTAGGTGACTGAGACATGTTCACGATCAGTTTGGGATATTGGGACAAATAATCAATGTTCCAACGTCACCAGAGGTTTCGCTTCATATCGGCGTTCCACACCATTTTTTTTTATCATACTTCGCATTTTTTAACCGAGTTTGATTCATTTTTTCTGGTATAAAATAAGTGCGCATTTTTTATCCTATACCGTAAGTAATATTAAATGGGATTTTGCCTTCACGTATTAAAACAAAAAGTATTCACGGAATATTTGAAATTTTTAAAAAACACTATATTGTTAACAGAGGTGCGAGTTATAATATTGCAAATTTCCATGGAAATTGGGTCATTTTCTGTTTGAAAATATTGCTTCGCGTTTTGGTTCAAACTCTCAGTACTTTTACCGAAGACAGCCTTAAAATTATTCGACTACGTTCCGGAACCATGATTTTAAAAAGCGCGCATAAATGGATAATTTTTCATGATATTTGAGTGTCACTTAGATTAGAATACATGTATACAATTGTTTTATAAAGGACATTATGACAAAAATTATTTAAATACAATATTTTTGTAAAAATTTAACTTAGAATAACCTTTTTTTCAGAAAGTAATTTCTTTTTGTAAAAAATGCTTCTATTGTAAATATTTTGCCTGTATATAGCTCGAACTTCTTTTAGAGGCTCAACTATGATTTTGAAAAATTCAAATTATTTTCCAGGATTACAACCATTTTGAAATAATTATCGGCGTATTTTTCCTAAAATTTCTCCCTTCTGTTTTTCGTAAAACATGGATAAACCGACTTCCGAGTTATGCATTTCAAAATTCTAGTTGAGCCTCTGTAAGGAGGTCACAGGCTGAATACAGGCAAAATATTAATACAATAGGCATTTTTTGCAAAGGCTGTTGAAAAAAGGTATTCTAAGATAGCAAAATAACTGTATTTAAACACGTCGCCACTAAGCTGGTAGCCGCGCTGTATTCTATCACAAAAGTGACACTAAGCATAACCATAAATATTATCCATTTATTCTTTGCAAAATCACGGTTCCGAAGCAGCGTAGTCAAATACCTTAACTTTACATTTAATCGGTTGGTAACGGTAAGCTTGTAATTTTCATGTGGAAATCGTTTTGTTTTAACGGTTAGCCGATGCAAAAATATAGAAAAGTAAAGTAAATAATTTGTGGGGAAGAATTAGAAACGAAAATAATTGAATTCATTGTTGAAAAATAGAAAATTTAAAGAAAAGGGCAATTAATGTAAGAGAACAAATCTTATATTTTTCCGCGTGTATGTAGATAAGGAACAAACTTAGCTAAGTGTTGATTAGTACAATAAATTTAATTATGTTACATTTAGGTTTTACATATTTAAAAGAAATATAACATAATATTTTCTATCATTTTCATAATCATACATATGGTGGCGCACACAAGGGGGTCCTGGGGTTCTGACCCCCAAAACTATGATTTTTTTTTCCTATTGATTATAATTCTAAGTATATAGTACGTAGAATTTAACTAAGTATTAGTTATTAATGATTAATTTTATTAATTAATGCTAATTATTTATTCAATAATTAGTTTTACTGTGTTTGTTCACGAGAGGGGTTTGAAGCATGATACAGAATGGTGAACTTTCATTGGACCCCGCGAAAACTCACTGTGTGCGCTACTGTACATATGTATATACAGGGTGTGCCAGTAACGCACACAAGATTATTCGAGGGGGTTGAAGTTCACCATTCTTGTATCAATGCTATTTTGATTTACGTCGAATTTTCAGGAACAAAACACAGTAAAAACTAATTATTGAATATATATAATTAGCATTAATTAATAAAATTAATCATTAATAACAAATATTTAATTAAATTTTATGTATTATATACTTAAATTGTAACCAATCGGGAAAAAAATCAAAGGGCTTTCGGGGGTCGGACCTGGAGCCTTCTTTAATGTCACGCCACTGGGGTGTACCAAAAATAGCGCCTAAACTCTGCACAGCTAGACTCGTTGGGAGCGTATAAAAAATGCCCAAAGGTCTGTACCTGTACGATCTATATTTTAAGAAAAAATTACAAAACAATTCATGCCGGTGCAAGGGGGAAAAAACAGCATATTGAACACACCAACAGCAGTATTTGCAAATATTTATAAGGGCAGATACTCTAAGTGTTCACGTCAGGCGCTATCGGGGCGAAACTACGCGCCATTACTTTGGAATGGATGGGTGCATAATTCTCAGCAGCGTAGTGTCCACCGAAGTACAAGCAGTGTGCATATCAGCAACTAAGTACGTTTGTGTAGTCACTGCCTTTCGATGCACTAACTCCTTAAGATGGTCTCGAAGGAAAACAAATACATCGGAGTCAGATCTGGTGATAGTGGAGGTCATAGAGCCGGACTCCCCCCACATCCGATCTATATTCAGCCAATTCGCACAGGAGCATAGAAATAAGCCACAGACCTATCATGTATCATCATTTATTCATCATTATTCAACACATTTTTCTAGTAAACTACAGATCGTGCAAGTACAATTCTTGGCCATTTGTTAAGTACTCACAACAAGGAATCTGGCTGTGTAGAGTTCGAACGCCATTTGTAGAACACCCTACCTATGTTCTAGTGAGTGAATGAGTGGATATTAACATCGCACTGTTCAGCTACACGATGGTTTTTGGCGACGAACCTAGAAATTTTGAACAACGGTCAAGTGATGTAGACGACACCTGAGCTGACACCCCCTCTCTTAACTTCCACACCACACCAACGGGAGGACGTTTCAGCTCTCGACAGATTTAACGTGCATCGCAGCCCTAGACGGCAGGTCTTCAGTGGTACTAGGTTCAAACTCATGACACGCCGGCCATGAGTCCATTCCCTTGGTCATAAGTCCGTTACCTTGACCACTAGGCTACCGCGGCCACTCCAGTTTTTCGGATAATATACCCAGGAATAACAATTGATGAGTAAAGTTATTCGAATCACGATCTTACTGAGGCCGATTCCAGAATGAGTCGGCCCGCGCCCTATTGGTCCATACCACAAGTCCGTTACCTTGACGGCTAGGCTACCGTGGCCTCTTGTCTATGTTCTAATTCTTAAAAAAATAATGATCCAAAAGAATTTGAAGTTTTTAAGACCATTCCGTCCTCCCTTTCCTCTCTTAAATATATCGCGATAAGATGAAAACAGCCTCCCCCCATCTTATTGCACCCATTATTGTGTCTATGCGTCAAACTTCTCAACACTCGTGAAATCAACTGATCAAAATGAAAACATTGCTTTAGTTGACAGGAAAGCGAAGAAACCGAAAGAAGGAAACTAAAACTAGAAGAAATAATGTTTCTCTTACCTTTTGTAACTACGATGTTTCGAGAGAGATGCGAGAATTTTAAACCTTTCTGCAGTGGTTTGAAACCTACTGAAACTGGAAGCCCTGAGAATAAACATTTTGGGGGAAAATTTCAAAACAATCTGAAATGGAAAATAAAAAATATATATATTACAGCATTCCTTATAAAACAGGTTTTAAAAGTACAAAGGATGAAAAACGTTATTTTGTTTTTAACAAATAATTATTCAGGGTAGAAAGTGAACTATTCACTTTCTTTGCACTTCAGCAGTCCATCAATGCTAGGAATAGGAAATACTGCTCTTGTAGGCGAAATTTTATTATCTGTTTCTATCTGAAAATATTTTTAATGCTGGTATAAGCAAAACGCCACTAAATCCAGTATAATTATAATTATTTTTTTTACTTAAATAAATTATCACCAATTACCTAAGCATTTTCCCTCAGACTTTACATTTTTCCCTTTTTGTCCCTTATTTAGAACAGTGTATTAAAAGCATGGAATAGAAGTTAAGAACGTACTTTGAGGGTAATGAAAGAAAACTAAGAAAAGGATTTTGTAAATTCTCTTTGTAAAACTTTGGAATGCAAGAGATCATAAAAGTTTTGGGACATTGATTTAATAAAGATTTCTAAAGCATAACAAAGTATTATGAGGAAAAACCATATTTTTAAACATTTAAAAAGTGAACATTTCTTTAAAAAATAAATTTATAATTACTCAAATGGGGGGCTTTGTACTGACATCAATCCTTGATGTTGAAGACTCTTGCGTTATAGAACCAAATGAAAAACATCATTTATAGTAATTTTTTCTTATGACTAATAAAATGAAACATATTGCTTCTCGCAATTAAATTATCGTATTAAAAAAAGTCATATTACAGTTATATAAAAGTTATTAGTCGTATAATAAAAACTGTTTTGTAATATGACTAATAATGAAACATATTGCTTCTCGCACATGTTTCATTTTATGAATTTAGCTCAGTTCGGTGAACAACGTTAATGTGTAATAGTGAAAACCGCGTTGCGTAAAAGTAAAAATAAAGACAAGAGAATAGTTACATTGCTATTTTTGAAAATATTATGATATGCTCTTCTTTCTTTATACGTTATATATAACTAAGAAAATTCCTTCGCAATACTGAGAGCTTAGTAACTGCAGCTAAAATCGTATCTTTTTTCTAAATCAAACGAAAACGATAATGGAGATATACTACTTGTTATTATCACAAAACAAACTGAAAGATTCAATTTTAAATGTCTGAGGAAGATTATTAGCACGAGTTTGCTTTTGTTTTGCACTGCAGTTTTTCGAAATGGAAAAACAAAATCATACTTATTTTAATTACCTGTTATGAAATTAATTAAAATGCAAAAAACATATTTAGAAGGGGAAAAAACATGTGATTCAGAATTTTCTTCTAAACGCACTGTTCAAATATATAACAGCAGTAAATTACGACATTTGTTTGCTGATTCAAGGAAACATTTTAAAGTATTATTACAGCAATTTTTTTTTAGATGTATAATTTTTTTTATGATTTTTTGTTATTAAATTGATAATTTTCTCCTTTTTATTGATTTTAGAATTAAAAAAAAATTGAATGTTTCCCTTCTTAAAACATCATTGGTGCTTGATGTATACATATATATAACTGGAAACATTTATACTACGACATACTAAGCTTTTTTTTTTTTTTAAATTTCAGACTCCTAATTTATAGTGCTTTCAGAACAAAATGATTTGGTTCTTTCATTTTCTTAAAATTGAGTAATAAAATCAAAATTATTCTTTCATCATATTAAGCCATCTTAAAAATAAAATTTTTTAACACCAATAAAATATCATTTGAAACGACACGTGCGAAAGCGTAACCAAAAAAGAAAATTGTTCATCATGATCTTAAAATGTAAATGACGAGCTAGTATCCGTATGAAATTCAGAGTAATAAAACCTTAATGTTTAGCTGCTTTTTTTTTAACTTTCACATTATTCTCATCTTATCGTGATAGGATTGAAATAGTTCCTGAAACTAGCACAGTCATTCGTTTTACGTCAGAACACAACATTATGTTCTGTTTTAATTGTAATTTGAAGGACAATTTGGAATGGACAAACGACAAGATTAAAATCAGAAGGAAAATTCGTATGCGGAATAATTTTTTTCGCAGTAAAGTATTAAAATTGATGAAAAAAAAGATGATGAAATGAAGTATTTTCTTTCATTTGTATCGATAAAAATATTTTTGTCTTAAAACTGTTTGTTGTCATGAACACTTCCGGCTCTGTACTTCGAGATAACCCAAAATTTTATATCTATTTTATTGTATCTATATATATTATATCTATCGCGTAATTTTCACCCACGGTCAGAGAGCAAGGTCAATATCTGAGTCGGCACTCCATATCCGTACCAAAGTCAGGACTTGAGCTATGACGAATATAAATTATATTTTTTTAGAACTATAAGCAAAATAAAATTCCATCTAAACTTACTCAGATTAAATTACTCATATTTATTGTTAATATTTCTATGATAGCAGTGACGTAACGTACACCCCCGCATTGCGGAGGGGGGGGGGCAAGGATTCCATGGGGCCCAAAATCTGATTTTGCAGGGGGTTCCTAATGTTCTCCGTTACACCACTGTATGATACCTTATTTTGTAACACACTAACACATTAAATACATTTTACTTATTAGGTATCCGACTACGTTCGGAACCGTGATTTTGCAAAAGCGTATAAATGGATAATATTTAGGATATTTAATGTCACTTATAGATTAGAAAATGTATGTAAAATTGTTTTAAGAATATTACTACAATATAGAATTACTTAAGTACACTATTTTGACAAAAATTTAACTAAAAAAGTTTTCCGAAATGTTCTCCTTTTGTGAAAAGCTTCTATTATAATAATATTTTAGTCTTATATAGCTCAGACCTTGTTCAGAGGCTCGAAGAGAATTTTTGAAATATATAATTAGAAGTGGGTTTATCCATATTTTACGACAAAGAGGACAATTTAAAAAAAACTCCGATAATTTTCTAATGGGTGGTAACTCTGAAATGTAATTAATTTTCTTCAAAATCCTAGTTCAGACATTCTGGATACAGTTTATTTTATTAAGCACGCCACACAACACACACACACACACACACACACACACACACACACACACACTACACACACACACACGACACACACACACACACAACACACACACACACACACACACACACACACAGCACACACACACACACACACACACACACATCACACACACACACACTACACACATCACACACACACACTACTTACACAACACAACAAAAATATTATTTTTTGAAGCATTTTTATAAAAGGAGAACGTTTTTAAAAAAGATTATTCTAAGTTAATTTTTTGCCAAAATATTGTATTTAAATAATTTTTTTGTCATAATGTCCTTAAAACAATTTTATACATGTATTCTAATCTAAGTGACACTAAATATCATGGAAATTATCCATTTATGCGCTTTTTTAAAATCACGGTTCCGAACGTAGTCGAATACCTTAAAGATATGCATTAACTTTTTTTGAAGTTATTTGATAATTTACGTAGTTGATCAATCTTTATTTAAGTTTGATTTTAAGCGTAGAACAGCAGTGGGCAATTGTTTTATCTCCGGGGCCATTTCGTGGAAGCGGAGGATACTGAGATAGCACTATTTTTAAGAAATTATTGCTATCATCAACTTTCCCTCTTAGAAAAGGTATAAATTGCACTATAAAAATCAATAAAGTTAAATAAAATTGTGTTTTACTCAATTTTTATTTACTACGCCAGTGCATATTATCTATAGAAGGGGTGTCAATACGCGGACCGCCAATACGTAAGTTGCGGCCCGCCGACTCTTTTTAAAAAAATTTTAAATATCAGGCTTTTAAAGTTTTTTCATTTTGAAATATATATATATATATACATACATACAATGTATTTGCCTGTTACCTGTTCTTGTTTTAAAATAAATCCTTTTTGATAATAGAAATAAATGTCCTTTAGATTAAATTTAGCATTTATATTTTATCAAACAGTTACATTTGATTTTACTATAATAAATTACTTTTTAATAAATTCCGAATTGCATTATGCATATCCTTTACTATGGATGGAACATGATTTTCTGTGTGTGCGACTTTCATTTCTCCTCCTCCTTTTCTGTTTGGAGTGCCCAAAAAGTAAAAGGCTGCAGAGATGTTTTCTAAAGTTAAAAAAAAGTATTCAGGATGGTTAAGATAAAGGGGAATGTATACTTAATCGTTTGCGAATGACAGCACAATCAAATTTCAACAATGAGTAACGAAAGATCAATTCACACCGTGATTTTCAAGAAAATGGCGACTGTAATATTTTAAACATTAGTTAATCCTTTCATTATTATATTATAAAAACATTATTATATTATCTATGTCTGAATACATGAAAAATAATGAAAGCAATAATAGTAATTCATTCTGTTTTAAATTTTCACTCCAATAAATGTTTTTTATTTCTAAATCTGATATAAAGGTACATATTTTTATGAGCGGCCCGCGAGAGCATAATGTTTTTCCGAAGTGGCCCGCAAGATCATTTGGGTTAGACACCCTGATCTATAGCTACATTCCCATTTAATTTTACAATCATTTAATGTACCGTAAAATACTTTTCTACATTTTTTTCCCTTTTTGAAATCAAGAGTGAGACTTGCATGCTGAAATTTTTGCATCTGTATTTACTCTCTTCATCTTTGCTCACAAATATATGTCGACCCAAATACAAAGAGAAAATTTTCTCTATATTTTGTTTTTCAACTGTTTGAGGGCCGCAAAAAAAGTCTTGAAAAGCCGCTATTTTCTCATCTCTGACTTAGAAGTAGAACAACCTCGTTACATTAGTTACTATCAGTGGCGTAACGTACACCGCCTCATTGCGGTGGGGAAGGGGGCGGCAGGGATTCTAAAGGTCCAAACCCTGAGTGACGCCAAGTACGTATTTGAGCTCGGGGCCCCACTCCTGACTTTGCAGGAGGCCCTAATATTCTCCGTTACGCCACTGGTGACTATATATATATAAAAAAGCAAAAACACTAAGGTTCTTAATAGAATTTATACTTCTCCCGTTTAACTGTAAAAGATGGCGTTTTTTGGGGTGAATAGGAAATGCAGATAGGCACATTTGGGCGTGACATACACAAAAACAGCACGAAATTTGATTTTTAAGAAATATTTGATGCAGTTTAAGTCTTGCACATGTTCAAGTTTCCTGAATTTTCTGTATATTAACTTCTCTAATTTTCTCCCGATATTTTTAAAAGGTATACATGAAATTTTCAAGGTATTATTTATTTGTTTTAAACGAAATTTTTATTTTAAGCAAAATTTATTATACAGTTTATAAGTGCAAATAATAAATGTTATTCATATGACTTTTTAATTCCTAGCTGTTTTCTCTTGTTTAAATAATTATGCATATGATAGAATTTTTATTCCACTTACTGTTCATTCTATTTAAATTCTTTTTCTCATATATTGTGCAAATTTTCTGTTTTATTATGTAAAAGAGTGTTTATTAAAACGCAGTGCTACTCATAACAAAGTCTTGAACTCTTGGACATATTTTCTAAATACATGCTTTTTTCCCTCAAATTCCGCAATGCGGGAATTCGTTATCAGTAATAAACAAAGCCCGATAACCTCTGGATTCTCCCTTATCTTAGTCAAACCATCAAGCTCTCTTGTGAATTACATTCTACCGCAGTTTCTACAGACATTTGATAAAATCAGAGCAAAAGTAAATTAAAACGTGAGAAGTTCTTGATGAAATAACAACGACAAAATAATAATTAATGATTATAATCACACACAGAAAAAAGGTCAAACAGCTATTTGTATGTATAATAAAAAAATTATATTGCACAATATTTTTTATCATTTTAATATTGGAACTATAGTAACTGTTTTGAAAACTAGCCACATCCAAAAATTTAAACCCTGAAAAAAAAAGCTTATTTTAATCACGAAAATGCTCACCAACTACATAAATTATTATAACTTTACTTATAAATTAGAAAATTTCTGCATTATGTAATTTGGTTGACCTCATGACAATAGTGTAACGCAGTGATGCGCAACCCCCGGTCATGGATCAAATGGTGCCGGGCCACCTAAAGAACATTAAACTATTGCCATTTTATTTAAAGTGGTGCATTTCTCTCGGATTTGGGCACCTTTCCACGGAAATCACTTTATATTTCACGTTAAATCACATTCTTTTTGGTGTAACTGTATTTTATTCTGAAGGCATATTTAAATGTAACTAAATTAAAATTGTGTTAAATCAAAACAATCTAAAATATAAACAATCAACGTGTCCTACCCTCAGTGGGCCACTTTAAAATTATCAAACGCTGACCGGTCCACAGCGATAAAAAGGTTGCGGAGCACTGGCTGTAACGTACACCCCCAGCAATCCCAGCATAGCGTGGGGGGAGGGAGACAGGACTCTAGGAGGCCCAAAGCCTGACTTTTGCAAGGGAGCCCTAATATTCTCCGTTACGCCTCTGCCTCATATTGAATATTTACATTTAAGTTTTTCTCATATCTAATGGGCTGCATTTTAGCAGTTAAGACTTTGCAGACATGGAAAGTCCCTTAAGTATGAGAGCCATTTCATTGGGCACACCATACAGTTGCGGCTCCCGCTACCAAATTTTTGACACTTGAATGTATTCAAATCAAGCTCTCGTCAGATTCCAAATATTGCCGTCATTTAATTTTGCAAAGAGTACCAGGGCCAAATTGATACTCAAAGGATCTTTTACACGCCACATAATCATATGATATGCGTGACTACGATTTTCTCATCTAGAAAATTTATCGATATCCGGGATGAAGCCAGCGACCTTGGGCTAACGAGGCGGGCGAGCTACCTTTAAGCCGACTTCTTTTAAGTTTATTGCACTGAACATTTATTTTTCTTCTTTTTATTATTTGTATTCTAGAACTTATTCCTTTATACGTGTTACTCTAGGTGTCGGCCACCTGCAGCACGGGTGCCACATTGGCACGTGGTTCAATTCTCAGTGACACTAAGCTACTCTAGAAATTTGTTAATTTTGAGTGGATGGAGTTGATGGAAAAATTCTGTGTGTGTGAGCTTATTGGACTAATATCTTCAGAATTACAGAAAACAACATTTAAAGAATTACAAAATAATCTGAAACATTACTTTAAAACGATAAGTCCACAGCTATTTTAAATTATTAGAAGCAGTAGCGCACACAGGAATTTTTCAAGGGGGGTCCGGGGTCGAAAGTTCACCATTCTTGTATCATGCTCCTTTTGATTTTGTCGATTTTCGGGAACAAAACACAGTAAAAACCTAATTATTGAATAAATAATTAGCATTAATTAATAAAATTAATCATTAATAACAAATACTAATTAAATTTTACGTACTACATACTTAGCATTATAATCAATCGGAAAAAAATCAAGGGCTTTGGGGGTCCGGCCTCCCCCCTTGTGTGCGCCACTGATTAGAGGTCATTGCTAAAGAGATTTAATTGTTTGTAGAAAATTGCACGTACTCTACTTTCCGCATTTGGTACTACATATCTATGTGAATAAATATTTTTCCGTACGATAAATATTTGCGTCAGAAGTTGTTTATTAACTGAACGCGTTCAGAATCATGTGTCACAAATTGAAAGTCACACATTAGACCCTTGATATTGCGATATGAAGAAGAGCACTGCTGAGACAAAATTTATAAGTTTATTTATTTAAATTTATTATTTATTTTTAAATTTATTTATTTAAATGTATTGAAGGAGAATACTTATTTTTTATGTTGTTTACTTCTTTTTAAAAACAAACAAAAATGTTTAAAAGAGAGATACATAATATAGTAACAAAGGCATATTTCGCCTAATAACTTTCTATGAAGGAGCTCGTCGAAGTGTATTCCCATTTCTAAGCAGAGGAAAAGAGAATAGAGGTAAGTACAAAAGTATCTATAGATGAAACATTACTTTTCGAATTTCACACTTTATTTTTTTAATGCAAATGACTAATTTCTTTGTAGTGTTCTTTACTCTAGTAACTACAGAGAGTTTGGTAAATCTATCGAATTTCGAAGAATTAAACTAATCATTCTCAGTGTCATATTTTCACTAATGTAGCGACTCATCTTTTGTTTCAATGATATCTTGAGCGTTAAGATGGGCCTCATAACTTTGAACTGTGGTGCAGTGACGATGATGACACCTGAGCTGGCACCCCCTTCTCCAAACTTCCACACCACGCCAACGGGAGGACATTGAACCTCGAAAGATTTTTCGTGCATCAGTCCTTCTACATGATGTGCCTTCAATGGCACCAGGGATCGAGTTCATGATACATCTGCGACTCGTCCATGATCATCCCCAGGGACATCTTAAGACTTTTTGAGGCCCTGTGCCCAGAGAAAAATCTTAAGGTTTTGTGAATCCCAGGCTCTTATACAAACGTAGGCCGTACCTGTAATCCTTAAAAGTAGACAGTATATGGCATGCATTGTCAAATACTCGTTAAAACGGTAATTTGAAACAAGTAAATGTGCACGACTCACAATCTCACAAACCGGCTCGTCCGATGGCTGCATTTCGACTAAATGAATTTAATGATTGTTTAAGGTATAAGTCCTAGGCCTATAGACATGGGCAATGATCATCACATAATGATACAATCTTCTTACCTCTTTTAATATTTGATATGGAGTTTGAAATTCCCTATTTTTCGGAGATTATGCACAGGCATAACATTTGATCTTTAAAATCATCCGGATCATGATCTTATTAAGACAGATTCGAGAACGAAACGAGACCCCCATCGAGATTGAGGCTTGATCGTGACTTCCAAACTACCGTGGCCCTGACATCGGGATTGGAACCTCCGACTCTACGGGAACAACACCAATTTCGAGTTCGCGACCATGACCACTTGGTTACCATGGCAACAAAGGAAAAATAACCATAAATTTTAGGATAAGATTATTTAATGCGACCGTGACTGAATATGACAGGCCAACTGGTTCCGCCTTTTCTCATCAAAAGGAAATATTGAAAGAGCTCTGGATGAATTATTTTGATGATGTGGCAATCCTGACAGAACATAATGTAAATAAACAAAATACGGTGTCCTTGTATTTACGGAAGGGTATTCTGCAACGAGAAGCAACATTTCGTTCTTAATTCGACTATCAAAACCGACAATCTCACAAAATGGCAATTACTTAAACACAAAAACAATACCCTATTTACTATTATTAGTTCTATCATTTGAATCATGGAAATTTCAGACAAAAAATTAAATCGTCTCTTTTTATACTCTTTCCGGGTTTTTTCATAAAGCAGTTTCGGTTACAGCATTTTAAACAATAGACATCTTACAGATAACCCGTTATCTTTCTCTAGAAGTATTAATTAAATTAAAATAGTTTTAAGGAAATTTTTTTTTGAAAAGTTACCGGCTGCGATATTTTTATTTATTTTTAATCTTTGATTTGACAAATTATTAAAAAATGTTATTCTGCTTTTTTAAAAAAACAATTTTGATTACAAAATATAGATAAACAAATGCATAGATATTTATCGGGAAAAGAAATCTGAAGCATTATTTGAAATTTGCAGCTGAAAGAAGTATTTAATTGTTCTGACTCATTTAAATTTTCCTTTTTCTCCGATGAAAATTATGTCTTCCGAGAATATTCGTTTTAAGGAAAAAGTTCAGATGTAAACATTAGAACTATTTATACAGCTTAAATTGTGAACTGAAATGAATAAACTACAGGTCTTACTTAATTCGTTTTATTTTTTGCGACTGCATCTTACAAATTTTGCTCATTCTTTTGAGAATAATAATAAATAAGTAACACACAAACGAATAATAAAATTATTTATTTTGAAATAAATTGTTTCTTTTTAACAAAATGAGAAATTACTAGTTATTTTAAACGAATATTTTTTCTTCATAACACGTTAAATTAAATTAAATGAAAGATGTTATAACTAAAACATATGACAAATGCAAACAAAATAAAAATGACTCTATTTCTTATTAAGACAAGTAAGATTTGAAGAATTACATTAAGAAGTGAAATTTCGATTCGGAATTCGATTTCGGAAGAAAAATTAATATTTGAAACATTACGCGAAAAATAATTCCCAAAAGAAATTATTATTTATCGCGAGAAAAATAAATAAATAAATAAATAACGAAGTAAATCGAAAACGAAAGTAATTGCTTTTAATTTTAAGAAAACATTACGTTTCAAAAAGCAAAACAGAACAAAATCAAACCGTTGTAGCAGACATTTTTAAGAGAATAAATTTCATGTTTTGATATCTATCTGTGCAGCCACCTGCTTATATTTATTTAAAAATATTTTAATTTGTAATAAATAATTGCATAATTAATCGTTTGCAACTCACCTCGGCAAAATTGGTTGGAAAATCTTTCACAATTAACAGTTCGAGATTTCGTATAAAAGCGCTGTAATTATGATAGAAATTTTGTTCATCTTTAGATTAAAAATCATTCTTTCTCTTAGTTTTCGTTCAAGTTGACAAACAACCGCGACCTTGAGGCTTTCACGTGACCCGCTCGAGAAAGCTAGAGGGGAAAAAGGGAGGATTCTCCGATTGGTTTATTTTTTTTAGGAGGGGTGTATGTCTAATTCATGATAACAGAATTTTCCAATTATTTGTCTTATTTTAAAAAAAGTTCTTTTTGCCTTTTTTAAAAAGTAATCATTTCTACAGATTAGTAAATCAAAATACAGATTATTCTTGTTTCGAATATCTGTTTTTAAAACATGTTTGTTCTCCCAGAATTTCTATATTGAACCTTCACCTCGAAAATATAGGAAAGGAGGAGGGGCAACACTTGTTCACGTGACTTTTATGCGTAAATTGTAAGGTATAAAATTGCCCGAGTTGCCACCGGCTAATAACATCTTGAAGCAGTAGGGTACATGAGCGAATCTCACAGCTCCAACGAACTTTTATAAAATGTCTTCAGTAAGTAGATTCTTTATATTCACTACTTTTTTTTTCACTCTAATGATTAAAAAAACGAGAAATGTTTTTTTTTATTGTAATGTTTTCTGTGTTAAATTGTTAAAGGAATACCTTATATTTTTAAATATTAAGAGACAAACTATTCATAAAATTTAATAATTTTAAATTGATAATTAAATAATTAACACGATATTACACGACACGAAAAAAATACACAACAAAAAAATCGAACAATTTTTAATACTGTATTTAAATAATTCGATATTTAAAAAATACATATATCGATTTTAAAACGCCTTTGTTTTATTCTTATACAATTTTATTTCATAAAAATGTGAGTTTTATATATTATAGCATCCGATTTTCTTTTTAAAAGAGCAGATTTTTAATTTATCAGATTACTTTGAAAGGTAGCTAGAAAACAAAAATCTCAAATGTAAGAATATCGGATTTATACGTGAGGCATTCGAATACAAATAAAGAACAACATAAGTTGTGTATGAATAATTAAGTTATAAAAACTAAATCAAATTCTAAATTCTGCAATTGTATTTTTGCTTTTCGAAAACAAAGTTTTAAAAAAATTTAGGTATTTTATTATATTTTAATAAAAAAAAATATTGATCCACTATTATTTTTCTCTTTGAGTCGCATGTAACCAAAAGAATTTTTGGTCGACTATTATTTTCATTTTTGAGATATTTCATCGAAAGCAAAATTCATCGACTATTATTTATTTATTTGAGTCCCATTAATCGGAAGAATTATTGGTCCAAAATTATTTTCTTTTTTTAAGTCGGATTTAATCCAAAGAATTATTGATTGACTTTTATTTTCTTGTTTGAATAGCATTGGATAAAAACATTGATCGACTATTATTTTCGTTTTTGAGACATTTCATCAAAAGCATAATTCATCGACTATTATTTTCTTTTTTGAGTCACATTTAATCCAAAGAATTATTCGTCGATTATTATTATTACTTTTTTTTTGAGTTACAATAATCGGAAAAATTATTGGTCAACAATTTTCTTTTTTGAGTCACAATTAATCTCAAGAATTATTGATCAATTTTTATTTTCCTTTTTGAGTCACAATTAATCAAATAATTATTGGTCCATTATTTTCCTTTTTGAGTCGTATTCAATCCGAAGAATTATTGATTCATAATTATTTTCTTTTCTGAGTCGTATTTGATCGAAATAATTATAGGTCGACAATATTTTTTTTATTTTCACATTTAATATCGAAAGAATTATTGACCCACTATTATTTTCATTTTGAGTCGCATTTAATCATTCTCTTATAATTACGATCTTTTATGCAAATGATTCGTGTAAAAGAGGAAAAAAAGTTGTAAATTTATGCACAATCATCTCCCGATTTGAAAATATACAAACTATTTTTTCCTCGTAAACATTTATTTATTATTTTTCGTTGAGTTTTCCTTCATTTCATTTAGAAATGAATTCGAATGCATGCAAATACATCAACAGTCACACTGCACTGTTTTCAGAATCGTTAAAAATTCATTCGAATTTTGTGAAAAAATTCATGAATTATACTTAACCATTCACCCATCATTTATGGCTTTACCGAGGTGCTTGATATTATAGATTTTACGAAAAGTCTTTGAGGTTCGTTCGGAAGGACTACGTTCGGAACCGTGATTTTGCAAAAGCGTATAAATGGATACTATTTATGACATTTAGTGTCGCTTAGATTAGAAAATGTATATAAAATTGTTTTAAGAATAGTATTACAATAAAAAATTATTTAAATTACAATATTTTGACAAAAAATGAACATAGAATGACCCATTTTCAAAATATTCTCCTTTTGCGAAAAATGCTTCTATTAAAATAATATTTTGCCTGTCTATAGCTCAACCTCTGAACAGAGGCTCAACTAGAATTTTTGAACTATATAACTTAGAAGTGGGTTTATCCATGTTTTACGACCACAGAGGGGAGAAATTTTAAGAAAAAACGCCGATAATTATATATTTCAAATGGTTGTAACTCCGAAAATAATGTGAATTTTTCAAAAATCATAGTTGAGACTCCGTACAGAGGTCTGAGACTATAGACAGGCAAAATATTATTATAATAGAAGCATTTTTCACAAAAAGAGAACATTTTGGAAAAAGGTTATTCTAAGTTAATTTTTTGCCGAAATATTGTATTTAAATAATTTTTTTATCAAAATGTGTCCTTAGAACAATTTTATACATGTATTCTAATCTAAGTGATCCATTTATGCACCTCTTTAAAATCACGGTTCCGAACGTAGTCGGATACCTTAACAGCTTAATATCTTCCAAATAATAACATTTGTCATCAGACTTCAGATTCTTTAATATTCTCGATAATGTTTGACTTATGAACAGATTTTCTTGCATCTGAAATATATGTAATGTGCTTTGTTCAAAATTGATCGAAATAATTTTTTTAAATAATTTTCTTTTAAAAAAATATTTTGAGTTCATTTTAAATATCTATATATCCAGCATATTAATTTCGATACCAATCAATTCCGTGTCAAATCTATTTTTGGTTCTTTTTTGTAATTTGAGTTAAAAAAATTGTTGTTAAGCCTAAATATTATTGAATTTCTACCACGGAATTTAAATAGTCTAGATAACAAGTATAGTTTTAAAATTAGTAGGCTTTTTAAAATGAATACATTTTTCTTTTTTTATGTTTTTTTAAAATCTGAAATTTTGTCACCTAAATCGGATATGGATAATTTTAACAGGACAATTTCACAGAGAAATGGTATATAAATTTTGATATTTATAACCTTAAAATCGTTCATTAACCATATTTATTCAAATCTAAGCCACGCACCAAATTCTCAAATATTATAGTGAAAATATAAAAAATTGTGTAAAATTGCTTATCGATATCCGATTTTGGAAAAAAAAAAGAAAAAAGAAAGAAACTGATGCGCAGCTAAAACAACCCGATCTTGTTAGCATCTTCAAGGAGTAATCCTAATGTAGATGACACAGTAAAAAATCTACAAATTGAAAAACCACAAAAAAAGTACAGTCTGTTTAATAATTATTTAGAATTACTGGTTACTCATTTTTATTTTATACCTAACCTAACTGAGTGAAACTGGGGAAAAAAAGAATAAAACTTAAGTTTGTACTTTAGTCTTACTTATATTATTTTTAAATTTCCACTATATATATATATATATAGAGAGAGAGAGATGCATGAAATATGTGCTATTTTCGTAAAAATTGCTTAATAAGCATATAAGTTACATTTTTCACCTTTTCATTCGTTTGTTGGAATAGGCACGCATAGTTCTTTTTTATCAGATAGTGGCATTCTTCCTAACAAGTAATATATATAAAAAAAATTTTTTAAGTCAATTCCAACTTATCAACAAAGAAAAATTTTATTTTAGCTACTTTTTATTAAATAGTCACAATTAATATAAATACGTATTTAAATAGGACAGAATCCCAACATTAAGTGGTAATTCATTTTTATTCATTATCACTCAAGTATCGGATTGTCATCCAAAACAATCGTGTCTATAAAATTTCAGTTCAACTGAATGTTTTAAAACGCGAGGAAAAAAAAAATCTTTAAGTTTTGACCCAGGTAGCTAAAAATGAAACCAACGAGACTGTATCTGTAAATCTTTAAATAATTAATTTCAGTCAATTAATTTTAATTAAATTATCGTATTTTTACCCCAAACAACAGTGTATAGAAAATTTCAGCTCAAATGAGCGTTTTAATAACGTGGCTGTGTGTGTGTAGTGTATTTGTAATTATTTAAATAATTTGTTTGAATCAATTAATTTTTATTAATTGTAATTAAATTACTGTATTGTGATCCAAAATTATTATGTATATGAAATTTCAGCCCAATGGAGCGCTTTAAAATGTATTTTCTGAACATATGAAAATTCCACGAAGATAAATAAATACATAAAGAGTGTGAGCTAATAGGAATTGGAAAAATGTTGGCCACCCCCAGTTTTAGAAACCAGTAAAAATTATTCTACCTTAGCAACCGAGTGGCTTTCGAAAGACCTCCTCCTTTCGAAAGATCGTCCTTGAAAAGTCAAAGGAATTTCTTGTTATTTTTTCTCTCCCAACAACAACATCAAATGTTTACGCGAATACTGTATAGATTGGAGGCGGTCGCTTGCTCCTGCAGTACGGGCTAGTAAGAAAAAATAAATTTAAAAATTTTCGTATCACTCAGCGTGTTTAAATATGGATCTCAATAGGAGAAGGATAACAGGAATATTTAATTTTGATTTTCCTTTCTTAATACCTTACATTTTGGAAACCGCAGAGAGGTAGATGCTGCAGTAAACATAGCCGACAGTGAAGCAAAATGGAAAGAGCAAGGTGGCAAGGGGAGTGAAAATAGGGGAAAGGGGAAGGTTGGGGTGATTGACCCGCCTGAAAAACACTTTCGTTCGACCCTTTTACCGTCGGATCGTCCCACTGGCGCCAAGCCCCTTTCTCCATCAATTCGAGGTAAATTCCAGGACAATAAGATAAACTCGGCTTTGGTTGAACAAGGAATATGTCCTAGATAAAAAAAGAGGGGGTGACGTAAGAGTAAACACAATTTCTTATTTCATTCCATAGCAGTGTATTTTACTAAAACCTTAAATTTAACATTTTACGAATCCATAAAATGATTTCCATCTATGAAGTCTTAATTGTTTAAAATATTCTCACTCGTTTCTCAGCAAAAAATTTCAAAACACTTCGAGAAATTTTTAATTTTGGTCAGTTGCTTACGTTTAGGGTGAGAGGCTTACATTTTATAAAAATGCGTAGATGAAAGTGCCGAGCGTAAACTTCTATCAAAATTAAATTTTTAAATTGTGTTGGTTTCTTTTTTCGAATATTTATAATTCTCGTACTGTTTGTGTTAGAATAGTAATTTTGCGACATGGCCTTTTCTGTTAATTAAATTTTTTTTTTTTTTTGAATAACGTCCGTTCTTTAATCCATAACAGTGATTAAAATTCTTTTATTTTATTAAACCTCAAAACCTTAAACATGAGAGAAATTTTTTGTTTAATGGATATCTCAAACTTTCAATCGGTAAAATTTCCCTGGAAAGTTTTCGAGAAATCATTACTTTCTCTAAGAAACAAAAGACGAAAATACCATGAACAAGTAATATAAAAAAGTCTTAGGAAATTATGACCAAAAACGATAAAGTATATAACCTCAAATTTGCGTGTATGTATGTTGTTTAGTATGGTGAATCAAAAACAAGGGATATTATAGATTGTCCTGTAAAATTATTTATTTATATGTCTGTATTCGTAAAGTAATATTTTTTGTGAAATATACAATCATATTTGTGAATTAATTGTATTCTAAGGGAAACAATAGGTTTATGATACAGCTGAAATAGGTTATAAATACTTTAAATTCAAAAATTATTTAAATATCTAAAAAAAAAAAAGTCAAGCGTTGTTTTGTACTTCATCGCACTTTCATTAGGATCATTTGACATAGTTACATTGAATTTTGATTTTAAAAAATCTACTAAAGTCTTTGATTTATCTTTAGAAAAATCTACATTAAAATCCCCACTTAAAATAATAGGCAATTTTTGCTCAGAAGAGTTGATCCGGGTTCACAGTGTAGGCAACTACATTTTTGTGAATGTGTTCGATAATTTTTTCCACACTTTGATTTGGTGAAATATAAATAGTAACCACATTAGAAGTATTTGTTCATTTTGTGCTCTACATTTCGCTGCAGAAATTTCTCCGATACAGGACTCGTTAAACTTAAATGATTCAGTAGTATTGTTACCATTGTTAAGAGCGTTACAACCCTGAGCGTAACAATGCTTGACTTTTAAAAACGCATCATTTAAGTTCACTCTCCAGCAAACGCTCCTAAAAAAAGTTATCACTTCAAAAGATTTTTTTAAGTCAATTCCTACTTCGTTAGAAAATCTAGCTTCGTCAGAAACAAAGAATAAATTTAAAATTAAAAAATTAAGTCGAATTAATTTTTGAAAAAACTGTATTAACATCATCTGTATTATTAGTGTCATCCGCAACAAGTTTAAAAAGGTATTTTAACTTGAGTGGATGACTAAAAAGTATTTTATTAACGACTGAAAATTTGAACAAGATATATATATATATATATAAATAAATATATATAAACATATATAGGGAAAGAGTGAATAATAGTAGGAATTGGGAAAAATAACTTTGTTGATCCAAAAGTTTAAGTTAAATGTCATTTGTTATGTTGTGTTATGTTATTGTTTTTTGGCATGTGTCATTAAATTATGGTTTTATAGTTTTATTAAATTTGTGTATAATGTAAAATTTTTTTAAACCCTTTTTTGGGTTTTTTAAGTATTTTGGTACGAAAAATATTGAAAGTTTTTTTTTTTTAAACCCCTGTTTTTTTCTTATTCTTCCTTTTTGTCATTTTTTATTTATGAGGAAAAATACAAAAACGGTTTTTGCGTACGATTATTTAAACTTTCGAAAAATGGAAACAAATCTATTTTTGACACTTTAAAAAATAACCTCGACATCAAACGCGGAAATCAAATTCTCATCACTATCAGCCAGTGGGATCTCTTTTTCTTGTAAAAACATTTTAAACGTTCTGATTTAATGAGCAGTAAACTGGTTTTTGAGATTTGTTGAAGGAAACTACATAGCATTGGTGATTTGCCAAAAAACTGGAAATCACTCAAAATGGATCTATAAACACTGGTATCTACGTCGCAAATAAAAGCTAAAATGATGCTTGACTAAAAGAGGACACAGTACAATTCAATTGATAAAAATCGGTGAAAAATTCAAATAAATTTTTCTTAACTTAAATTATTTTCTATATAATTTTTTTATAGTCTCACTAAATTTGAAAGCTTTGAAGTTTTAAAAAATCCACAGTTAGGATGATTTTTATATTCGTTTTTATTCCCAATGACACAAAAAAAATTTTTTAAACCCACCAAAAAGATAAAAAAACCCAAAATCCATATATCCGGCACCATATTTTTTACTTTCAAATTTTTGAGCTTTTGTATAGTTTTTGGTAAAAAATTGTGTTTCCTTTAATTAAAAAATTGATTTTTTTGCCGGTGTTTTTTTAAAAATAACTGCGTTAAGGAATAAATATCCGTTTAAATTTAAAGGGGGCAAAAATCAATGTTTCCCCAAAAAGGGTCTATAAGCCCCCGGGGTTATGACGCCGAAGTCCATGCTTGCAAAAATAATTTGGGGTCCTGAGGTATAAAGGGGATCTACGATAGTGGCCCCTTTTAAAACCAGTTTTCCCAATTTTTAAAAAGGAAATTTAATCAATGGAAACCAACAAACTATATTTAACAGATTTTTTTTCTAAATTTAAGAAGGCTAATTTGCAGTTAACTGGTAAGGTGATAGATAAAATTAAAAAACAACCAATTATAGCCTTTTTTGCCAAATTTTTAAAGGAGTTAATTTTAGATGTTGCAAATGTTCCCATTTTTTTTTTTTCCAATTGTCACCCCGATCTTCGGGAAAAAAAGGTTTAACCTTTCAACTTTTAAAAGCCTTTTTTTTTAAAATTTGAAACTAGGTTTGAGAATGTTTTGACAACCGTAATCCACAGTAGGCAATGAATTAATAGGGTCACTTTGAAAAAAAAAAGATGTCAGATTACAAGAATTAGGCACTAACGAAGATCTTAAAGTAAAGTTTAATTAAAAGTTAATTAATTTAACATGTGTTTTCTTAAGTTTTAAACACTATTTCATACAGTTAAAAATTAAAAATTTTTTGGGGGGTGTCCCAAAATGCAGCCCGCCGACTCCTTTTAAAAAAATTTTAAATATCAGTTTTTTCATTTTGAAATTTTTTTTGAGGAAAATTTTTATATATATATATATATACAACGAGCGCATGCAAAAATTTTTTTATTCCCGGGGCGAAAGTCCACCATTTTGGTTATGCTTCAAAGGGCCCAACATATTCTTTTTATTTTTATTTTCGGGGAAAAAAAACAAAAAAAATTAATTATTAAAAATAATTAGCATTAGTTAATAAAATTAATTGTTTAACAGTTACATAATTAAATTTTAGAATATATACATAAGGTTATAACCAATCGAAAAATCAATTTTGGGGGGGTCCCGGGCCCCCAGGAACTCTTTGTGTCCCACGCCAATGTATTTCCCGTTACCCCTTCTGTTTTAAAATAAATCCTTTTTTATAAAAAATGTCCTTTTCTTTTATGGGACATGATTCTGTGTAATTTTTCATTTCTCCTCCTTTTTTTGTTTACCCAAAAAAATAAGAGGCAGTCAAAATGTTTTTTTAAAAAATTAAAAAAAAATTCAGGACGGTTAAGATAAAAGGGAAAATACCTTAACTTTTCGAATACATAATCAAATTTCAACAATGAGTAACGAAAAAATCAATTCAAAAAGGGAAAACCGTAATTTTTTTAAAAAAATGGAACTGTAATATTTTAAAATTTTTTTTACATTGAATTATTTATTATTTAAACATTATTATATTATCTATGTTGGGGAAAACATGAAAAATAATGAGAGCAATAATAATAATCATTTTGTTTTAAATTTTCACCCAAAAATGTTTTTTTTTTTTAAAACTGATATAAAAAGGGAAAATTTTTTTCGGGCCCCTGAGATTATAATTTTTTTTAAGTGGTAAGGTCATTTTTTACACCCCCGTTTTAAAAAATAAGTAGCTCTGTACCTGCTCTGCTGTCAAAAAACATTTAAGGATGAATTTGCAAAAATTTAAATTGTTAGTAGATCCGAGGGGTTTGTGGATTTTATGCAAAAAAACACAGAGAAAATAAAAGTTCTAGAGCGATGCGAAATTATCAAAAATCCCAAACCAAATAAGGATTCGCGCTATTCCCGAGTAAATATTCGAGGGCTTCACACCTTCAACAGCAATCACCAATGTTTAAAATACAGAAGTAAAGATTACCCGCCAGCTAATCGCCAGTCAAAAAAATCCTCACACCGCTGGTTTTCAGGGCTCGCCGTCCCCGGGGAGATTTCATTATAGGGGCGACAGAAACTTCCAGAAATAGCCGTCGTGAAATTTGTGGGGAGATCCCTACTTCTAGAAGATTCAGAGGGTTGCCGCCAACATGGTCGCCAATGACGCCAAAATTATCGCCAAATGGTCGCCAAAAAAGATGCCAACTTTGGGTTTTACCGCCAAGATTTTTAAGTTTTCTTGAACGCCAAAAACGTAAAAGGGGCATTACTTTGAATGGTAAAATTTTTTCATGCAATAAAATAACATAGAGTAATATAAATGAAAAAATCAAATACAAATTATTTACACTATTTAAAAAAATTTTAACAATATTATGAGGGGGCTACCCCAATCCGTAAAAACCCGTCAAAAGGGCTATAAGGGAAAAAGTTTGGAAACATCGGCTTAAAGAACCCTTTTTTCATTTGCGAAGCGGGGTTCTTACTGCGTTTGAAGGAGGGATCGGGGTGGGGAGGGGGTTTTCTTTTTCTCCCTGAAAAAGGGGGAAAAAACCCCCCCGGCCCCAAAAACCCGCAGTAGAGCCCGATGCAGGTGCCCCTTTTCCCCTAAGACAGTTGACTGAAAGATTAAAATTTTGGGGATTCAAAATTAAGGCCATTTTAAGGTACCCATACCGACAACTTTTTAAATAAAAAAAAAGGGGGGTTTTTTATTCGGGTTTTTTAGATTTATTTAGCCTTTTTATCCGACAAATTGAAATGATTTTAAAAAAAAAAAAATTTTTTATGATATTGGTTTAGTTGTACGTGTAAAAAACTTTTTTAAAGGACATTATGACAAAAAAATTTTTTAAATACATATTTTGGAAAAAAATTAACTTGAATAATTTTTTTTTCCAAATTTTTTCCCTTTTAAAAATGCTTCTATTGTTTAATATTTTCTCGTAAAAACTCAACCTTTTTTTGAGGCCAAACATGTTTTTTGAAAAATTACATTATTTTCAGGTTACAACCATTTGAAATAATACGGCGTATTTTCTTTAAAAATTTTTCCCTTCTGTTTTCTAAAACATGGATAAACCACTTCCAAAATTTGTTTAAAAATTTTTGTTGGCCCTTGTAAAGGTCTGAGCTATATACGGCAAAAAATTAAACAAATAAAGCATTTTTCAAAAAGAGAATATTTTTTGGTTCTTCTATGTTATTTTTTTTCAAAATAATTTAAATAATTTTATTTAATACTATTCTTAAAAATTTTTTTATGTTTTTAATCTAAAAGACACCAAAAACATAAATATTATCCATTTACATGCTTTTGCAAAATCAGGGTTCCAAAAGTAGTCGGATCCAAGGTATCCGACACCTAAAATCAAATTTTTTTAAAAAATTTACAAATTTTTTTTTGATTTTATTTATAGACCATCTTATTAGCTTAATAAAAAAACCAAGCTTTTTTTCCCCCTTCACTAGAACAAAAAAAACAAATGTTTTAACTAAAGAAGATGACATAATTTACACAAAATGTCAAACTTAAATGCGTTTTACCCGAATGCAAAAAACCCAAAAAAGGGGAAGATTCCGTTTTTAAAATAATTTAATGAAACTTTTTAAAGTTTTTATAACAGAGAAGTTTTTTTTCAGATTTTTCAACACTTAAAATTCGGGCCTTTTGGAAATTTGTTTTTTGCTTTCATTGCACAAATAAGAGGGCCCAGTTTTTTTTAAAAAAAAAATCTTTTCCGAAGGCATTTCAAACATGAAAAAAAAAGTAACACATTAAAATTGAAAAAAATTTAGAATTTGTTCGAAAAGTTTTTTCAGAGCAGGCCCCGTTTATTAATTTTTGTACATTTTACCAGTTTTTTCCCATTTTAATAATACTAAATTTTTTTTTCTGTTTTCATTTTACGATTTTTTGCTAAAAATATACTAAGTAAACCTAAAACTCACAAAAAAATTCCCATATCTTCATTTTTTCAAAAAAAAGTTGTCGCAAGTAGTCGGATACCTTAAGAAAATAAGGCTAAAGAAGAGAAAAACTACTAAAATGTGAAAAAATAGGTAAAAATTGGCAAAAAAATTACACAAACTACTATTATGTTCAAAAAGCTTATGAACGAATTTTCAATTATGATGTGTTGCTTTGTCATTCATTTTTTAAATGACCCTCAGGTTAAGAGATATTTTTATGTTTACAAAAACTAGAACACTTTATCTTAGTGATTATATGAAATTGCTTATAAAAACAGTGATTATATTCACATAAAGAACAGCAAATTTTGTAATAAAACAGTGATTCATAAATCTGAAGGTTAAAACACTTCTACTGTTATACAGAACATACACAAAAAATTTCAGCAAAGTATTTTAAAAACTTTTTGAGTAATCGCTGTCCCCGTTTGAGTTTTTCGGGGAAAAAAAAAAAACACATTTCGAGTAAAACGCATTTTAAAATTTGACATCTTATGTAAAGTTATGTCATCTACTTTTAATAAAACACTTGTAGTTTTTGTTCTAGAGAACGGAAAATAAAAAAACTTGGTATTTTTATAAAGCTAATATGATGGCCTATAAAATAAAATCATAAAAGAAATTTGTCAATTTTTAAGAAAAATCATGATTTTAGGTTAGTCGGATACCTTAAAAGCACACATATAACTATTTATGATGAATTTCTATCGTTTTACTACTGGTTTTATTTTAAAAATGAAACCTTTAAATTACTAATCTAACCCTTTTTATAAGTGGGAGTAAATTATAGTATTGAAATTCGTTCTACAAACCCGGAATGAAATTTTATAGCTTTTGAAGGATGGTTGTTCAAATTCTGTAAAAAATAAAGATTTAAACATTAAAAAAGACATTTCTCTATTTTATTGCTATTTAAACTTCAAAAATAAATAAAATTTGGCTCACAATCAAAAGCTCCAATGAAAAAATGGGAACGAAAGGAAGTCCTTAATGAAAAAGAAAAAAAAAGAAGGAAATAATTATCGCTGTGGAAAATCCTTTGCTTCAGAAACCTATGGTAACGAAACTACAGATACAGCAGTCAACAATTTATCGTCAGATAAAGAAAATCGGCTATAAAAAAATAAATTTTCCAGTCTGACATCAAATGTCTGTAAAGACCGTAGAAAACATTCTTGACCTCTGTATTTAATGTTATGCAAAGGTAAATACAAAACATTGATAGCTTCGGATGAAGCTATCAATGTTTTGTCATTTACAAATGGCAAAACGAAGATACAATTTATTTCTTGCAAAAAGCATCGTAAAGATGCAGCTGTGTTACAAAAGGTGAGTTGGCCGTCAGGTTATGGTATGGAGGGGAATGTCTCCTCAAGGCTTAACAAGACCATTTTTTGTAAAACCGAAGTCTAAAATTAATGCTAAATACTATCATAATAAAATTTTGAAACACTTGATCAAAGAAAGTAAACGTCTTTACACTCACGGAAACTGTTTTTCATCAACATTGTGCACCAAATCATACTGCAAAATCAACTTTAAAATGACTGAAATATATATATATATATATAATAAAAAAAATTTCCTCCTGATAAAAAAAAAGACTACCAATATCTCCTGTTTTGGTCCTTGCCATTATTTTTTATGGAGATACTTAAAAAAAACAATTAATTAGACGTAAAGTAAGAGCATTTCAAGGGCTTCAAAAAGCAATTTAAGAGGGTTGGAAAAATACCACAAAAATGGTCGAAAAATATCTCTTTTAGCTTAGCCGAAACGCTTACGTAAAGTATACTATGCTAGAGGAAACCACATGGAAAATTCCATTTAAATAACTTTATTCAAAAAATTTATGATCCTCTGAAATGGGTCACACTATTTATGAATCAACCGGTATGCTTGAGAACAACTTGTAGATTCATTAAATTTAATTCTGCTTATCATTAATTCTCATAGCACCAACATTATGCGGTGATTTTTTAAAAAATAAGAGAAATATTCAACCATTAAGCCTTATTTTTTTTTCTTTTCATTCCAGTTCGAAATCTGCATCGTGAATTTCTCAGAGCTGGATCGGACGTGATGCAAGCCTTCACTTTCTACGCCAGTGACGACAAACTCATCAACAGAGGCAACGTGGCTGGCCAAAAGTACACTGTAAGGGATTCTCTTTTGTACAACATTTTTATTTATACCTTGACCTCGGGATCAGTCCTAACCAATGCCGTTCCAATCGGGAGTTATTCAGCTAAGATTCCCATAAGTTTACTCTAGAAGAATTACAAAATATAATTTTAAGATAAATTCTGAAGGCTCTGTGGATTGTGAGAAATAAAGGCCTCAGAACTCTGCGAGCAAAACACTTAAGTTATCAGAAAACTAGCGATAAACTTCTTTGATAAAACCAATAATAATGCTCAGATTTCTAGCATTTAGAACTGAAAAATATTCTCCAGGTTTTAATTTAGACCAGGAACATTCTAATAGATCCCTCCTTTATTTTATTTCCCAATCTTAAATTCAAAATTACTTATTTATTCCCTTTTTAATTTCCAAATTCTGTACATTTTGCACTTGCACGATGCTAAAATTCTACTAAATTATAACTCCTCTTTTGGGACGACTTCATCTCGACCAATCAAAAAGCTCCATCTCGTAGCAAGTTAACTTTAGCAAATGTTTCCAAATTGTATCTCAGATTTCTCAGTTGCATCCAGTTTGGCTGCTAGAGTAAACGTCGTCTACCCTCCTAATCAGCAACGTAGTATTTTTTTTTTTGATTTTCACTGTTTTTAACGTAATTTTCAGTAATCTTATATTTTATTCATTTTCTCAAATAAAAGTATTTTAAATTTTGTAGGAATTCTTTATAATTTTTAAGTAATTTATTTTATTAATGAGCTAGTGTCAACAGTACCATAATACAGATTGAAAGTTAGGTTGCGAAAGGGTTATGTTATCTAAAAAGTTAGCAACGACTAGAGGGGGTAAGGAGGTGATTGTGGTGGGAGTTACTAGAGAAGTTGTAACAAATGTTTAAATACACAAGAAAAAAGAGGGTCATCTACTCTATGATTATAATTTTTAAGGTATCCGACTACGTTGGGAACCGTGATTTTGAAAAAGCGTATAAATGGATAATATTATGATATTTAGTGTCACTTAGATTAGACAATGTATATAAAATTGTTTTAAGGACATTTTGACAAAAAAAGTTATTTAAATACAATATTTCGGCAAAAAATTCACTTAGAATAACCTTTTTTCAAAATGTTCTCCTTTTGTGAAAAATGCTTCTATTATAATAATATTTTGCCTGTATATAGCTCAGACCTCTGTACAGAGGTTCCACTATGATATTTGAAAAATTCAAACTATTTTCAGAGTTACAACCCATTGAAATAATTATCGGCGTTTTTTTTCTTAAAATTTCTCCCTTCTGTTGTCGTAAAACATGGATAAACCCACTTCTAAGTTATATATTTCAAAAATTCTAGTTGAGCTTCTGTACAGAGGCCTAAGCTATATACAAACGAAATATTACTATAATAGAAGCATTTTTCACAAAAGGAGAGTATTTTTATTGTAATACTGTTCTTAAAACAATTTTATATACATTTTCTAATAAAAGTGACACTAAATATCATAAATATTATCCTTTTATACGCTTTTGCAAAATCACGGTTCCGAACTAGTCGGTTACCTTAAATCAACATTACATTCTGGTAAAAGACTATGAGATTCTCCAGTTAAACTGGTGTCAGTGTTCGATAAATAGGTTTTTTTTAGAAAGTGCGTCTTAGGGATTTGTAAAAGTGGTCATCCGAAAATGTCCTGATCACGATCGACTTAATGCCCATTCCTGAATAAGATAATATTTCTCCAGGACATCGTCTTCATTACTTGACCGTGGATCAAAGCTGCGAAATCTATTATCAATAGCTTAATCCTTTACGAGGTCGTAGTATACTTAGCATACACTACATTAATTTGTAAATGTCGATGGGAAGCTGTTTTTCCACACGTGATGTGCTCTGCATTTCAGCTAGTACGACAACTGATTTCTGTATTTTCAAGTCGTGAACGCAAAGGACGACCTTCAAGTTTCCTGAGAAGCAAGAGAACTGTTCCAGATGACGTACGATTGACCATCTGGCAACTTTACAAAACCATACAGACGTTGCCATTTGGGCTCTACTAAAACACATGAGAACAAGATGCGTTTATAGAATTTACAATGACCCGCTATATGTTGAGATATTGGGGAGAATATGTGCATAAATTCTGAAAATTTACAGTAAAAAATATACCTAAGTTATTATGCTTTTTGTAGCTTTTAGTATTTGAAAATTATATTTCATAAATATCATATACTGCGATATGATGGGAAATGCAAAATATAAGATGCTTTGAATAGCTCCTATTGGGCTGTAGGAAATGTACCGTATTTACTCGAATTTAAGCCGCACTTTTTTTCCAGTGTTAATGCTACTGAAAATTGGGTGCGGCTTAGAATCGAAGGAAATAAAAATTCGCTGAATGTGGCAACTAAAGCAATTGCAGTTTCGTGTATGTATTTAAAAGTTTTATAATAGTGGTGAAATAATTATTCACTTCTTATTGGTTCTTATTTTAAATTTATTTTTATTTCACAAAATTAGATATCGATAAATCATTTTACTCTATTTTTCTTTTTTCACATAAACTTATTGAGAATTTGGGGTGGGACTTAGAATTGAATAAAACGGTAATTCCCGTAAAAAAAAATAATAAGAATTTAACTATCAAATCAAATTTTTAAGTAATAAGCTAATGAATTTCTCTTTATCAATCAATGTTAATCATCAAAAGATGGTTTAACGTAACATTACTCGAAAAAAATGCCCTCATAAATGGTTAATATGTTGTTCTAGTGTAACGGTGATTAAAAGTTAAAAGAAAGCAAAAGTATGTTAAAAACAAAAGTATTGCTTATCCGATCGAGTGTTAAGTATAATCAATTCAAATTTGTGTTTTGTTTGGCATCGTAATGCATGATTGTGTGTTGCTACAGGGTAACGACATCAACGAGGCTGCCTGCAAAATCGCTACGAGAAGTAGCCAGCGAAGGGGACGCCCTGGTGGCCGGAGGAATCTCCCAGACACCCTCGTATTTGAGTCGCAAGGGCAGGAAAGCCGTACAGGAAGAGTTCAGGAAGCAAGTGCAAGTGTTCGTTAAGAACAAGGTCGACTTCCTCATCTGCGAGGTAAGCGCTTTTCTTTGTCTTATATTTTTAATCTTAGGAGTTGCCTGGATGAATTCATTCAGGAACCTTAATCCCTGTCCGTACCTTCTTAGGACTTTTAAAATAGATCATTTTACATTGCGTTTCGTTAAATACGAGGTGTGACACACACATATACACAAAAAATGAGACGTCCAATAAATCACTGTATCAGTTCTTCGCTGCATTCACACACTTCTGGACTCGATGTTACCATTACTGGTGACAGTTCTGGTACGAGGTTTTTGGAAGGCCCGGTTTCTCTGTTTTTTCCTGAACCTTTTCAACTGAGGTAAAATGGGCTCCTTTTAAAATTTAAAGGTAGGAGATAAAAAAAAGTCCCATGAGGCCAAATCAGGTGAATAAGAAGGATGCCCTATCACATTAATGTTTTTTGCTGGTCGGAAACTGCTTGACAGTTACAGCTATGGGAGTGGGTGCGTTGTCTTGATGCAACAGCCAGGCATCACTCCCCAATTCTGGTCTTTTTTTCCTAATTTTTTCACGAATTCTTTTTAGTACTTCAATAGTAGTATTGATTAATAGTCTGACCGCTAATGTGAGTGGGAACCCACTCATCTCACGAATTTTGGCAATGTTTTGGTCTGTAATCGCTGACCTTATGCGCCCAGCAAGTTCATCCTCTACCACACAGAGACCCTTCCCCTGAAAACCGCTTATACTATTCAAACAAATGTGAAAGAAACAAAGTTTCATCTCCGTAAGCCTCGGTTAAATTTAAAATGTTTTCATGGTTAATTTCTTAAGAAACTTGATGTTGATTCGACATTTTCCCGGCAGAATGCAGTTGCTCGTGTTAACTCAATGATGCTGTCCTCCCAACTGGCGTGATCGATTAAGGTGAAACTGGCTACATGGCTAGAGGAGGTACGTGGGATGACGTCACAAAAGCAGTTTCTGCCAACTCCACTCTTTTTTTCAAACTACACACTTAGTCTCTTTTTTGTGTGTCACACCTTGTATATATTGCCCATACGCAATGGGAATGAATTCATTGGGCCCGGACGTTTTATTCGTTAATTCGAAGTTATTCTTAATATCAGGGTCCAAAAAGTTACAAATTCTTTGCACTTGCCTTTTGGAGTTTCTATCGTAAGCAACTACAGAAAAAGTATCCATAGTTGGAAATTACACACGTTTTATTCAGCTGTTAAAAATACTGGTATCATTGGATGAGACAAGAAAGGAATTTCCTATTTAAAACTCATGCGATAGGTTACACTTATGACTTATCCAAGCCCGTAAGACGCAATAATGGGCTGTACCCTTTCACGTTGAAATCTGTTGCTTACAAGGAAAATCTTTTTTTGTTCCACACCAAAAAGATGTGTTAAAAGGAATAAATTTTTAGGCTGTTGAAATAATTCATTAATTCGCGGTTTATTATTCGGTAAATAGGGATGTTTACCTTCATTTTAATCGGGGGAAAAGAAAAATTCATTAAATAGGGAACATAAACTTAGCATTACAGATAAAAAATAACAATAATATTACTTGATGCAAAAATAAAAATTTGGGAATTATTGAAGAAGTTTAATGTATAGGAATCGACGGTCGGAAAAGTTATAAAAAGTAAAGAAAAAAATTCTCGAAGCTGCTGTGAAAAATGCCGAGTCTTTAAATTCAACCATTATTCGTACGTCACATTATTATCGCTGAAATAGAAACTATGTTAAAATTATGTTGTTATAATTGTGTCCCCGGTCCCAACTAAAAAAATGTATATGTATTTGTAGCGGTGTGATATCGATATAAACCAGTAATAGCCTCCACGCGATGACGATCATTTTGGCATGGTGGCTAAAATACTCGGAACGGAAGGTACCTTGGTCGAATCTTCCTTCTTTCATTGGTAACTCTGGCCGTGCAAAGAGAACCGTCATCTATCCACAGCAAAGGCAATCAAGTCGTCAGACACATGACGCAATTATGCCGTCACGCACGAATGACGCAACCCACAAAGCCGTTGCACTCAAAGTGACGCAACTGCTCACACGCTTGCCTCGAATATGGTATCGTTCGATTGTCTATTCGCCGAATCACTGGGCTGTGGTAGCCCAGTGGTTAAGGTATCGGATCATGGCAGGCATGTCATGAGTTCGAGTCCTATACCACTAAAGACCCGCCGTGTAGGGCAGCGATGCACGTTAAATCTGTCGAGAGCTGAAACGTCCTCCCGTTGGTGTGGTGTGGTAGTTAGGAGAGGGGTGCCAGCTCAGGTGTCGTCCACGTCACTTGACCATGGTTCAAAATTACGTGGTCCGTCGCCAAAAGCCCTCGTGTAGCTGAATAGTGCGACGTTAATATTCACTCACTCACTCACTCACTCGCCGAATCACTGGCAAGGGGATAGTGTAGCGGTGTGATATAGATATAAACAAGTAATAGCCTCCACGCGATGACGATCGTTTTGGCGTGGTGGCTAAGATACTCGTTTTCGGATCGGAAGGTGCCCGGTTCTGATCTTCCTTTATATTTATATGCGAAATTATATCCCGACTTACGCGGTTATCATTCAGTCCCATCTATCTCGTAAGTTCGGGGTAATACTATACATATTTATGGCAAAAAAAAAATTTGAATAATCGAGCGTCGCTGAAGTAGATGTGAACCGAGATCCTTTATATTTCATACTGACTTCAAAATCTTGAATCTTTAGGAGGGGCAGGCTCGAAACCCTCTTACACCGCTAGTAATTTTTTTTTTATCATATTGTTAATAATCTTAATTGAAGAATACGTGTTTGTGTGTGTTTTTCACAGTACTTCGAGCACATTGAAGAAATGGAATGGGCCATTGACGTATGCAGGGAGACCAGCCTACCCATCGCTGCCACCATGTGCATTGGAAAAGAAGGCGATCTCCACAACATCACCGTCGGAGAATGCGCTGTCAGAATGGCCCAATCAGGTACGACGATAGTAAAGATGCAAAATACCTTTCTTATAGTTGAACAGTCAGTATCTGTTCCTATTACTTTTAAAAGAATTTTTCTTTTCATCTGTTATTTGATTTCCTAATTAAATATTTCGAGCTCTATCACTTATATAAAGAATCTGACAACTTTAACTTTATCAAAATACAACGCATTAAATGGGTAAGCCACATTGTCAGAATGGACGAAGACCGTACCACTAATTAAGTCTTCAATACCCTACTAATTGGCGCACGGAGAAAAGGCAGGCCAAATCTAAGATGGATTGATGGCCTAGAAAAGATCTCCTAGTTTTGAGAACTAAAAATTGGAAAACACTATCAGAAAGAAGGCTTCTTGAGAAAGCAATGCCTATCCTGGACTGTCGAGCTACATGGAAAGAAGGATATAAATATTAATTGTATCTATAAATAAGAACACATTTTAAAGGGGTTTATACAAGCAAAAATTTTGAAACTTGCACTCATAAATTCGCTATATTCATGTAACGTCATAGTTACATGATAATTAAAATAATGTCTTTCCTGTCTATCAGTTCATGTGCTATATTCTCCTGATCTAACTTTTCACAGACCCAGATTCATTTATATAAATAGAATCTTATTTTATCTTAATTATTTTACTGTAAATTATCTTTTTTACTTGTATCTAGTCTATTTACTTTTTCCTAAATTTAGGTTTAAATTTTCTTTTCTTTTAATTCTAGATTTGCATTTCTACTTGCTCGGACTCATATCTACTTGATAATTGGTTGAGCATCTCTACCCAACTTAAATGTACAAGCTAACTATTCTGGTCAGCCAATTATAGAAGCTTTTCTCGATACCAATGCATCCTAATTTTTTCCATCTCATACCTCACCCACTCCCAAACTTGTAAAATTCTCTGCGACACTATATACAGAAGAGTTCTAGAATATTAAGAATAACAACAATTATCTGATGACCTGTTCTTCAACAATAATCAATCTATTAGACAGAGAACATAAACGAAAAATAGCAAACTTTAGGGTAATAATCGTGAAATCGCGTAAGGATATTATTAACTTACAGCAAAATTTGTGATTTAGTATATATGTTACAGTTAAAGTGTAGAATTCAGTTATTTCATAGAATAATTATAGGTATTTCATGAAATAACTAGACAAATCAGTTAAAGTATATAATAGATAAAAAATTTCTTACTTTACCTAGTTATTCTATGAAATAATTAATGATAAACCGTTAAAAGGAAAAATAAACTATTCAAAGCTATTTTTTAAATTACTTGATCACATAAATAACTGAAAAAATCTCGAAAAACACATTTTGTTTCTATTGCGGATGATTAATTGATAAATAATAAGGGAAAGCGGATGATATAATTTTTAATTGCACATATTGTTTACATTAGTTAAACAGAAAGGGAAAAAGAATAAGTATGTTTTGCATCTGTTACTGACACAATTAACTTTTCTACTTGAACTTCAAAGATATCATAATGCTGGAGCAACCAATAGTCACGTGGTACTTTTTTTTTGTGCTGTTTTAGCACTTACTTCTGCTATCAAAGTTCATAACTTTTCGCGAGTAAGTACAGCATTTGTTTCCCTTTGTCCTATGCTTATTTAATAAAACTTCAAATATCTCGCATTAAATCTTTCTTATTTACAGGTTGGTCTTCCATTATTGCAGAAGTCAATGCGTGGAAACAGGTTGCAAAAATATTTGTTAATAATCCAAAATGTAAACCGCTAACATAAATACTCCACCTAAATTCTACGTTTAAAAGCATCGGCATGAAGGATACACACTCACACGTCATTGCTAATCAGTTATAAGAGGTTAATAACTGATTAAAAAGAGCTAGAATCGGTTCAAAGAACTTTCGAGTGCTGTATTGCATAATTTAACGATCAAGTAATCGTTATTCGATGGAATATCTAGTTAAATCCCAGAAATCAATAGTTTTATATACTTCATCTGATTTGTGTTCAGTTATTTCCCGAAATACCTAGTTATTGTATGAAGTAACGGATTTCACACTTTAACACAGCAACATATATATTCCAATGAAAACTTGCTAAACCATAAACTATCACAAATGAAGAACATTTAATTCAAAAAATTTCGATACATTTTATTTCTTTCTTTCCAGGAGCTCATGTGGTAGGACTGAACTGTCACTTCGACCCCTTTCAAATGTTGGAAGCCATAGCAGAGATGAAGAAAGCTCTGGAAGTCGCTGGTCTGAGGCCCTATCTCATGACTCAACCTCTGGGATATCACTGCCACGACAACTCTAAACAAGGATTCATTGATCTGCCTGAGTTCCCATTTGGTAAGATTGACATTCTATTATGGTGTGTTTCATAACCACTCACTTTGGTAGATTCGAAGATACGTTAACTGAAAATACATTATAGGTCGAAATAGTCAATGCGTGTCTGAATATTTTCAGATCATTGTTTACTAAACATTATACTTGTGGCGGTATGATATCTATATAAACTAGTACCAAACATCACGCGAAGACTATCGTTTTGGGTGTGATCGATAAAGTACTCGCGTTTGGAACGGAAGGTTCTCTGATCGAAACTTCCTTCCTTCATTGGTGACCCCCTGGCCGTGCAAAGGAACTGCACTCTTCACGCGCCGCAGTCGTGGCGCCATCTATCCACCGCAAAAGCAACAAAGCCGTCAGACATAAATGACACAATTAAGCCGTCTCACACAAATGACGCAATTCTCAAGCCGTCACGCACGAATGACGCAACCCACAAAGTGACGCAACTGCTCACATGCTCTCCACGAATCGTTTTGGCGTGGTCGATAAAGTACTCGCGTACGGAACGGAAGGTGCTCAGATCGAACCTTCCTTCCCTTCACACTGATACCTCAGAAAAAGAACTGAATTCGCCCCTGAACCCTTTTCGAGGGAGAGTTCCAAGAATATTTACTTCCTCTAAAACAGGGATGGCGAACCATTGGCGCGCGTACCATTGATGGTACGCGGCTCTATATTTTGGGCACACCACCAATCAAAACGATCAAGCGCGATTGATTCTTCAATCAAGGAATTTTCAGTGAGATTTTCTTAGTTCAAAGAATTATCAGAAACACAAAAGTTTATTATATACCTTGATATATGATATCATTTGATAAACTGAACTTGCCCCAATTCGGAAATAGAAGAATTTGAAATGAAACTTATTGTTTTCTAATTTAGTTCAATATGGATTCAAAAATTTATTGAAACAAGAAAAAAGTTAGAATTGATTGAGAGAGAGAGAAACAGAAAGATTAACTAACAATGTAAGTAAAAATGCCAGTAACGAAATTTTGGAAACATTAAATTCGATTCCAGACACGTTTAACTGTTTGAAGAAGCAGGCTTTAATGCTATTTAAACAATATTTTCGTTAACCTATCCTTCAAGTCATTATTTTCAGAGATGAATAACATTAAAGACTCGCTTAGAAACCATTTGGCAAATGACTCTAATTCAGCATGCATTATACTAAAAGTAACATCTTACCCAATCCTAATATAGTTTATTTGTCATCTAATCTCTGCAACAGAAGAAATCACACTAATGTTACTCATGATAATTTGAATTACACGTTTAACTAAAACATTTAGTACTATAAAATACGAAATTTATTTTTCCGTAGTAAATGAAGAGTTTTGTTTTGTTTTAGTATTTAGATTTGTTATTTTCCCATAATCAAAAGTCAAAATTATTTGACGGCACGTGTATACATCTTTTTGTATTTCTTTAGAAAAAATGGCACGTTGGTCCATAAAGGTTCGCCACCCCTGCTCTAAAACAATATATATACATATATATATATAGTAATATAAAATAAAAGTGAAGAAGTACTAGAACCTACCGTGCTAAAGCAGAAAGAAATTGGAATATTCACCAGACACAACAAATGTAGATATAAAGTCTTTGGACTAAACTGGAGACCTATATGATTTCTAAAGCTGTCGCTGAATTAGGCCAGCGAATTAGAATTATCAATGCTTTATGGATCCAACCTTCCCCGTACAGCTGAAACTTTCGACATAATAGAGAGAAAAAAAAAAACAACCCCAAGTTGAAAAGCTAAGCCTAATACAACACGTGGAAGAAAAACTGCTAATATATTAAAATGAAGCTAAGAAAAGAGAACAATAATGAATGTCTCAAGGAGAGGAATAATAATAATAAAATTTTTTTAAAAAAAATAAATAACACGTGTAAAATAATTACTGGAGATCGAAAATTCAACCTCCCACAATAAGCTCCCAACGCGAAATGACGTAAAATGTCAAATGCTATTGAGACGACTATTCGCGAAGGAAAAATCGTGGCGCCACCTGGATATTTATTTTGCAATTAAACATACCACTAAGATTTTTTTAAAAATAAACTAAATAAAGGAAATTTTAAAAACGATAATGAGAGAACAAAGTTAAGAATAGATAAAATCAAATAGAAATATATTACAAAGTAAATAAACTTGGATGATTATATACTAATAGATATATTGCAATTAAAATAAGCGCTTAAAATTTTTTTTTTTTAAAATATATTTTTAAAATAAAAGGAAACTAAATAAAAGGAATTTTAAATAAAATAATTAACTAAGATAAAAAGAAATTATTAGAAATAGAAATATATTTAGAAATATGTTTATATTAATTAGAAATAGAAATATATTTAGAAATAAATTTACTTGGATAATTGTATTCTAAACAATTATTGCAAAAATTCAAAAAATTACTTTGTTTTAAAATGTTATCAGTAACTAAATCATTGTTTCTTTTTATAAAATTTAAGATAATATTTCTAAATATTGTTAGGTGTAGGTTACTACCCCAAAAAGGCATTTTTATAATGTTAAAATCAAATTAGTTTCTTTTATCAAAAATATTACTTAATAGCAAACTATTCTTAACCTTTAATTGAAGGTCCAAAAAGTTAGCTGACTCATTATTATAATTAATTTTTACTAAATTTAAATAGTGGGGATAATAATTAAGGTTAGGAACAAAGTCTGCTATATTTACTAAATATAATTAAGTCATCTATGTATCTAAAAAAGTAACAATATTCATAACTAATACTTTCATTTTCATAAAAATGCAAGTAGATATTTGCTAAGCAGTTGCTAGCTGGCCCCTTGTGATAAACCTTTAATTTGCTGATAATAAGCGTTATTATGGAAAATATAATTTTCTTTTAATACTAATTCAATAATAGAAATATATTTATCATATTTTAATATCATATTTAAAAAGTATTTACTATATGCTATTTTAAGAATCTTAAACATGTCTTCTATATCTATGGAATTAAATAAATCTTCAAAATCACACATAGGTATACATAGAAATAATTTTTTTACCTTGCATGTACTTAATATAATGTCCATACTATTCTTAACAATAATAGAATTATCAATTTTGTCTAATGTAGATTGAATAATATTTTTAGCTTTTTGCCCGGAAGTGTAATATAAGTTTTAAAACCATTCGTAATAGTTCTAAATTTAACAGGAATTTTATGAAATTTAGGAGTTAGGAAAATATGAGGGAATTTAATATCCTAAGTACGTAATTCTCTTTTTTTATAAAAAGCAGAGATTCGATTAATAATTTCTCTTTTGCTTGAGTTAGATTTTATAAAAGCAGAATTATTATGAAAATGTTTGTTTAGCATATCAGTATAAAGCCATTTGCAAATAATTGCATAATTACCCGGTACTTTATCAACATAGACAATAATAAAGTTCTTTTGTAGGTCTGCAATTTGGTTCTTAATATTATTGTAAGTTATATCATTATCAGTTTTATAGTTAATGTGCAAGAGCTCATTTAATACTTTGCATTTAAATTCATTAACAGCTACAATAGGAAGACTGTATTTAATAGCTAATTTTGTAATGAAATTACTAATACCTTTAGAAATTTGATTTTTAATAGTATTATTATTATTAGAGATCATTAAACTAAAACTAGCACCTTTGGACATTATATCTCTAAGAGTATTGTCTTTAACTATATTTAAATTACCAGTTACCACATGCTTGTGATGATCATTTACATATTCAGAATAATCTTTACAATTACAAACAATATTATTATTAATTTGCAAATCAATATCATTGTAATTAAAAATTGAGCTACCTATTTTTTTATTGTATTTAAAAGCCTTTATGCAAATATTATTTATAGGCAGGCAATGAACATACTTATTAAATATATTTGAGAAATTAATGTTATTATAAGATTTATTCATGAACAGTATGGTACAATACTCAGTAGAACTATTTACTAAATCTGTCTTCAATATTGAATTTATGAATATGAAAATTAACAATATCCTTAATAATATGTAAGGCATGACAGTCTTTAAAATCATACTTTTTGAGGATATCTCTAGTATACCTAATTTCTCTTTTTTATTTAGACCAAACATGAAATGCTTGATTTGTTTAATATTAAGACTTTTCAAAAAATTGCTGAAAAAATCTTTAATTTTAGAATCTATCTCAACTGGAAGTCTATGAGTTCTCTTCCTATTACCTCTTTTTATACGTTTAACTATGTGTAAAGTCACTATTATAAAAATAATTCTTGTAATCAGAATGTTGAATGCTAAGTAAAACATTTTTTCCAAAGTGAATAGTATTCAAACCATATGGATATATAGTGTTATAATAATTAATAAAGTGGTTTTCCCACCACAATCTTTTTTGAACATGTGGTACTATTCTGAGAATAGAAATATCGATATTATCAAAGCCATGTAAGTGAAAGTGCATTTCAATTTTATTAATATTGTTATTATGCTTGTAATTTTTGGTATTTGATCTATGTAAATTAATACGAATATTGATATTATTACTTGTTGGCAATATATTTTAAATTACATAATTTACAATTCAACATATAAATGCAATTGAAGGTTTACATAAGAAAAATTTGGATGTATTATCATATTGCTCTATATTTAACATTGGACGTTTTAACATCTACTGTTATTACATTTATTATAACGAAAAAAAGTTTTGTGTTGATATTGCCTAGTAACAGTATAATCATTGTAATTGTGGAAATTAATAAGATTATGAGAGTTTAATCTATTAGAAATATAACCAGGATTATGTTTATTCTTAGAGTTATTGGTATCATAATTATAATTATATAAATTGTTATGCCTAGTAAAATTTGTATTCAAGAAAGTTCTAGTCCTATAGAGGTTTGCCATTTCACCACTAGTATTAACTACTGAAAAATTTGAATCACCAATCTTGTGATTCATTGTAAGACCTTATACAAAATTCAATGTATCTCAAATCAAATACTCAAAACGAAATAACTGTTATCAAAATTCACAAATGAAATGGAAAAATATTCCAATGTATAGAACTGATACAGTATATCAAAACTAAAGATTGCCTAAGCCAAGAAAGGGCATATAAATCAGGAAGTCTGTTCAGTACAAGAACTAATATTCAAAGAATATCTAACACACAAAATATGGTAACTTACTATCGATAATGCACATACCATAATAATGCATCACAGAGCAAAGATCTGCAAAAATGCTTATCTAGTTGCCAGTCACTAAAAAATATTTTTAACTACAATCATAATTATTTGAGAATAAGTATTGTGTAAAACATAATTAGAATGACATATAAAACAACAAAATTACTAGAACAAACAAGTATTTGAGTTACAAATAGTCCACAGAAATATATGTAAATATACACAATGAATAAATACAAAAGACACTAAGCAAAAGAAAATTATCAAAAAAAAAATCAAACATTAAAAAAAAATTTATCAAAATAAATCTAAAATGAAAACAGTCAACATAAAAATAGTAGTCAACATAAAAATAATGACAATGTAAAAAAATCATTAATGAATAATGAAAATTAACATGTAGTGGAGGTCTAGAATAAAACAAAATAATATAAAAATATAAATTCTGGGTTAGTATAAAAATGTATACAAAAATTCCTAAGCCAAACATACTTAAATAAAAAGTATGCAACAAAATACACACACACACACACATAAGAATAAGAAAAATTAAAACTTAACTCATTGTAGAGAAAGTATAGAAAAAATAACCATTTGTTGTAACAGTAATTATTACAACAATAGTTATAAGCATTTTGCCAGAAAATAACATACCAACATATAATATCAAAATATTCTAGCATTAATTGGCGCAACGCAGCCAAAATTAATGCCTGAAAATACATAGTAATATAAAATAAAAGTGAAGAAGTACTAGAGCCTACAGTGCTAAAGCAGGAAGAAATTGGAATTCACCAGACACAACAAATGTAGATATAAAAAAGTCTTTGGACTAAACTGGAGACCTATAATGATTTCTAAAGCTGTCGCTGAATTAGGCCAGTGAATTAGGGTTAGCAATGCTTTATGGATCCAACCTTCCTCGTACAGCAGAAACTTTCGACATAATAGAGGGGGGAAAAAACCAAGTTGAAAAGTTAAGCTTAATACAACACGTGGAAGAAAAACTGCTAATATATTAAAATGAAGCTAAGAAAAGAGAACAATAATGAATGTCTCAAGAAGAGGAATAATAATAATAAAATTAAAAAAGCTCCCAACGCGAAATGATGATATATATATACATATATCTCTTATATAACCACTTTTCCACGAATTTAAACATTTCAATATTATTTAGCATTAAATGTAGTTAATTTCGAGGTAACGCGCAAATAAATAATGTAAAATACATAAATTAAAAAAAAATTAGAAATGTAAATATCTAATTTTTTTAAAAGATGATTGCTTATGTAAAAAATGGAGAAGGAGATTACTGTTTGGGAAAGATAACATTGTAAACCTGAGTTCTGGTGTTATACTTCTTTAATACTCAAAACTGAGCAACGGAAGTCACACGATATGCTTTCATTGCATTTTTCGACTACAAACGAAACAATTGAAACGTATGAAGGATCCGAAATTTGGAAAAAATTTGTGGTTAGGACCCTATATATATATAGATTCCACTAAAAGTATATGCCCCTCCATGCTTTTCTTATTGTCGTTTTTTAACCCTGCCTTTATCAGTATCTGGAAATCCCGTTCTGAAATATCTCTTAAACTAAGGTGACCAATCATCCTCCTTTGATAGGCTCTGTCCTTCCTCAAGAAGTGTCGTCCCAACTGTCCTCCTTTTCAATATTTTACTACTAATCTGTTTATCTCTGTATTATTTAAAGATTTAAACACTGATAAAGTACAACAATGGGAAAATCAACATATTGAAATTGATAAAAGATGGGTGGAAATTTTAAACTATTTTAAAAATGAACATATTCCATACGAAAATTTAGTTATTCTTGTTGAATTTACGTTGTATTACCCTGGAACTAATGCAGCAGTTGAAAGAGTTTATTTCAATTGGTAATGATTTTTGGACAAGTGAGAAAGGAAGATTGAATGTTGATACTTTTTAGCTGCAGCACTTACCGTAAAATTTAATATGAAGAATATTTCTTGCTCGACATATATTTCCAGTATTTTGTTAGAAAATGATGTATTGACAAAAAAATTCATTCAATGGAAAAGTATTCTTTGAATTAAAAGGGATGTTATATAACATAATTGTGTTGTATTTTTGTTTAAATTAATAATATGTTTCATTTATTTGTGATTTACTTTTTTCTTAAACTTTTTGTCCTCCTTTTCTTTGTAAAAAAATTGATCTCACCTTACTTAAACACCTTTCGCCAAATTTCTAGATGGAGCAACGAACGTAATTTGAACTCATTTGCCGATCCCTTTTGGGGCTTTTTGGAATCCGAGGCAAAATGTAGTAAGATTTTTCGAAATTCAGAAAGAGACCTAGGTATCACTATACTTAATTTTTTTCACAAATTACAGTTTTTTTTAAATACGGACTATAAACACATAAAATCACAGAGCTGAAATAGCTTATACAAAAGGAAAATGTAATTGTTGGCACTATATCCGTCGCCAATAGCTCTCGTGTTTCCTTGGAATGCGACTTTAATGATAATAATAAAAAAATCTAATTATTTGCAAGATTGATCCTTGTGATTTTTTAATAAAGCAACGAGTCTTCACTATTTTTCCATTAATCCCTAACTTGTTTTGACATGCATCATACGGGCTACCGAACTTTGACCACATCTGGTTTGCCCGTACGCTGTACGGGCAATGATATTTTCTTTTTTTGCACGTAATTTTAATTCTTATTCATAAAATTATTGTTGTTAGTATATTTAAGAGATGCAGTTTGTCCATGATACTAAAATGATTCGCATCCGGCAATTTCTTTGTGGTGGAGGCTAGAATTTTTCTTTCAGATATAGATTCTTGAAAATTTCGATGAAGAACAGAGATTGGAAGTCTATGTGCAGTTTGTTGCTTGAAAAGAAATGAAAATGGAAAGACAGTTCAAGAAAAGCCTATATTTCTTTGTCCCAATTGCTATGTAGAACTTTGTTTTACACGATGATTCAAATTGTGTGTATATATATATAGTGTATGCAAACAAAACCCTCAATCGTTGGAAAAATAGGTACGAACAAGAAAAGTTTTTGCAAGCATAGAGAAACTAATACTTTAAGATAAAAGAAAAATTTTCAGAAGATGCAGAGTATTCCTGTAACAAGTACTATAAATTTTTTTAAAGCCAATTTCCTACTTAGGTCAACTAAGAAACATTTTATTTTAGTTACTTTTTATTAAATAATTACAATTAGTATAAATAAGTGCATACATATGATAGAATTACACTATTAAGTGGCCAAATAGAAAGCGATTTTTATTTTCCTTCTATGTAGGGTGTTGGACTAGTTAGCTTCGTAATGAAACGTCAGTTTTAAAAATCTAATCAAATCTGTTGGAAAAAAGAGAATCAAAAGGTGAAAATAAATTGTACATTAACATATTCTAAAAGGAAAGTTCAGCTGTAAATGGAAATTAATCACATCAGTAGCTATACAGTAGAACGTCGTTATCTCAACGTTTACTATCCGGAGCTTAAATATCCGGACCAGTTTTTTCAGAAACCTTGCAGCGTTAACACGATGGTGTACAATGGTACAGCGAAAAATAATTGATCATATTTTCCACAATAAAGGTAAAATTGTGACATTTTGCACCTATTTTGCTTTTTCTTCAAGCACGTTTCCCGAATGTGATGATTTTCAATATTCGTATAGTGTCTGGTTTAATGTACTGCATGGATCGCATTCCGTTTTCAGTTATCCGAACAATTGCGTATCCAAACAGTGTCCATTCGGATAAACGACGTTCTATATATATATACATATATATGAAAAATATTTTTGGGATTCCATACACTGAACTGAAGACCGAGGTGGTATAAAATAAGAAGCTGGTTTAATAAAGTTTTTTATTGACTTTGCTTTATATATTTCATGTAATGGTGAATCCACTTGATAAGTATGGCTCAAAAATTAGCAAAAGATCCTACAATGTCAATGCGGAACGATTATTTTCCTCTTTTTGTTATACAGTGTTCCATTTCGAACCACATTGGTTAGCATTTCCGATATATACTTGAAAGAAAATTGTAAAAATTGAACATTTATTTGATTTGATGTCATTCTACTTTCTTCTGCAACAGCCCTCGAGCCCCGTGTGTGTACCCGTTGGGATATGCAGCGATACGCGAGAGAAGCCTACGAATTGGGAGTGCGATACATCGGAGGATGCTGCGGAGTTGAATCCTATCATATCCGAGCCGTCTCCGAGGAGCTGGCCAAGGAGAGGAACAAGAAACCCCTCTCCTCCGAAAGCACGATCCTTGGGGTGAAGGACTCAAGATGCACACCAAAGCCATGGGTCAGGGCGAGGTATGTATCGATTCAATATACGTTTCCAGTTTACCATGCAACAAGGGATTTTCTCCCTACTTAAATAACTACAGTGGTCTTCAAACTTTGTCGACTCACGACTACTTTTGAAACTATAAATGTGCCCGAGGAACCCCATCCAAAAGAGAAAAGCCTTAAGGTATCGAACTACGTTCTGGACCGTGATTTTGCAAAAGCGTATAAATGGATAATATTTATGATATTTAGTGTCACTTAGATTAGAAAATGTATATAAAATTGTTTTAAGAATAGTATTGCAATAAAAAATTATTTAAGTACAATATTTTGACAAAAAGTGATCATAGAATGACCCATTTTCAAAATATTCTCCTTTTGTGAAAAATGCATCTATTATAATAATATTTTGCCTGTATATCGCTCAGACCTCTGTACAGAGGCTCAACTAGAATTTTTGAAATATATCACTTAGAAGTGGGTTTGTCCATGTTTTACGACAACAGAGGGAAGACATTTTAAGAAAAAAACGCCGATAATTATTTCAATGTGTTGTAACTCGAAAAATAATGTGAATTTTTCAAAAATCATAGTTGAGCCTTTGTACAGAGGTCTGAGCTAAATACAGGCAAAATATTATTATAATAGAAGCATTTCTCACAAAAGGAGAACCTTTTGAAAAAAGGTTAATCTAAGTTAATTTTTTACCAAAATATTGTATTTAAATAATTTTTTTTTTCAAAATGTCCTTAAAACAATTTTATACATGTATTTTAATCTAAGTGACACTAAATATCCTGAAAATTATCCATTTATGCGTTTTTTTAAAATCACGGTTCTGGACGTAGTCGGATACCTTTAAATAGTGCATATTTTCAAATAATATTTAAAGAAGATCACAACACACACACATGTTATAGATACTTTAAGCAAATACAATTAGAAGAATACTGTATTTTTGAAGTGAAACCTCCTTGGGCTCGAGAGTGAATGAGAAATTCGCCCAGTTTTGCATTAGGGTGAAAAAGCGAACGGAAATTGTCTTTCTCCCCTTCCATCCTACCGAATCGTTGCCATAGTGAGGAGATATCGAGTAGGAGGAAAAGGGGAGCGGGGACACCACGTGACTTGCTTCATATCCGTGAAAAAGTTGATGATTGCCAACTACTCCGATTGGTCAACTTGCTTACCTTCCGATTGGGGTCCTTTTCCCGCAGACCCGGGAACACCTATCAACGGTTGCATGAGTTGCAGTGTGTGCATTACGGTGTAGACAAAATAGCTCTCGTAGCAAAAGCGTGCCTTTTTGAAATATTTCCTTAAATTGTTAACTAAATGGTGATGTGTTCGGCGGCTAATTTGTTTTTTTAATTTTCATTTTCATTGAATTATTATTATTACTTTGTGTAATTGATTAATGCCTAAATCAACCACACAAAGAGAAAAAAATAAAAAAAGGAAAACTACCAGCAAGTCCAGTCGAAAAAGTGATAAAAAACAGAAAAATAGTGCAAATTCATCAAGTGCCAAATCTCCATCAGAGTACTTGAGAGAATATTATCGAGCATGGAAAAAAACATTGTTTACTAACAATTTTTAACGAAATAATGTTAATTCATGCTGTAGGTGTCCTCTACCATTGCATTACATTTAATAGTTGGGGTATTTTTAACACGCTTTAATTAGCTTCACCAGTATATAACGTCTTCTTTGAACTCGATTTTTACGCACTTTAAAAGGTCAGATTAATTCGAAATTTTGCACGCTTGTTGAGAACCGATGACAACACAAAAATTTAATAATTTGGTTCCATTGTCTTGATTAGGATCCTAAGGATTGACGATTTCCCATTTCCATATATGGTGACTAATTTCAGGTTTGGCGACTAAAAATTAAGTTACAACCTGAAAGCGAAAACGCTCATAGATAGTACAAATACAACAAAAAGTGTTTTTTTATGTGAAAAAGGGAAGAATTGAAACATCATTCATTGCTTCATTTTGCCAAAACAGATGAGAATTGTTTCAGAGGTCAATGGTTTAAATAATCTCTCACAAACGCTTAGATTCAAAGCGTGTATTTTTCCGTGTGTACTGATTGATTCCCCGTCAAATTCAATATGGATTCAAAAATGTGTTGAAAAAGGAGAAAGTCGGAACTGATTGAAACAGAAATATTTTAAGAAGCAATAAAAGTAAAAATGCGAGTAATGAAATTTTGGAAACACGGAATTGAATTCCAGATACATTTAACTATTTGAAGAAGTTGGTCCATGCTGTTTTAACCATTACTTTCATGTACCTATGCCTACGAGTCGTTATTTTCAGAGATGAATAACATTAAAGGCTCTCTTAGAAACCGTTTAGCAGATGACTCTAATTCAGCATGCATTCTATGCTAAAAGTAACATCTGATCCTAATATAAGTATCTAATCTGCAACAGCAAAAATCACATTAATCTTTCTTTAATTTGAATTATACGCATAACTAAAAGATTTATTTACAACTGTACAGTGCAAAAGGTATTTTTTCGTATTAAATAGTTTTGAGTTGTTAGTATTTAGTTTTATTACTTTCCCAATAATATCAAGTCAAAATTATTTGATGGTACGTCTAATCTCATTAAATATTTCTTTTGAAAAAATAGCACGCTGATCCATAAAGGTTCGCCCCCCCCCCCTGCCCTACAAGAAGTCCAAAGCTGTTATGCCCCGAAAATCTAGGTGGCACACATTCCTCTTTCTATCCATCCCTCGAGAAACTTTTTTTCACTTTGAAACTTCAATTTTGTGGTGCCTTATTTACTCTTGCAGATTTAATTCGATAAATCATACTACAACTTTCACTTGTTCTTATGGTGAAGCCATTTTGAAACGAGAATGTTGCAAAACGTGGGTGTTATGCCATCTAGTTTGCATTTCAAAAAACAAAAACTTTTACCTTTTTTCTATGATACATAAAGAACCATAAGTGAAAAAAAAATATTTGTTTATTAATAATTAATTTTTGAAAGAGTAGTCATACTTTTTGGACACCCTATATAACAAAATTCAGGAAAACTGTGTGTAAAAGAGTTTCACTTTCAAGAACTGCACTAGCTTATATGATTCAGGTTTCACTCTAATTTTGATATTAGAGTGAAATCTCTCAGCACAACCCCAGAAAAAGAATACTTTGGAGATAACTTTTCCATTTTGTATGATATATATCAGTAGTGCACAAGGGAGGGGGGGTATCCTCTGTTCCGGACCCTGAGCTCAAAGCCCTTAATTTCTTTTTCGACTGATTATAATCCTATGTATATAGTAAATAAAACTTAAGTATTTGTTATTAGCAATTAATTTTATTAATTAATATATTAATTATTTATTCAATAATTAATTTTTTACTGTTTTTTCCCCCGAAAATCGACAAAATCAAAAGAATATGTTGAGTAGCCTATTGGAGCATAATACGAGAAAGGTGTACTTCACCCCGACCCCCTTTCCTTTGAGAATTCCGTGTCCAAACTGTTTCAAACTATTTTTTTCTGTCAAGAAGGATGTTGGGTAATAAACTTATGTTCGATTCCAGGGCTCGTAGATCTTACTGGGAGAATCTGAGTCCCGCCACAGGGCGTCCTTACAGCGCTGCCTTTTCGAAGCCGGACAACTGGGGTGTGACAGCCGGATCTGAGGACCTCGTCCAAAAGCCAGAGTCCACCACCGAAGAGGAACTCGAGAAAGTCTTTCAAAAGAGCGACAAATAGGGATAATTATTTCCCGGGGTTTTCACTTCTTTTTGATTTGAACTACTTTCCTGAATTCCATTTCAAGAATCTATTCATCAAGATGAATGATATTTAGCGCATTGCATTTTGTAATTTGTTTTCTGTAACTGAATATTGAATAAAATTGTAAAATGTGTTTTTTTGAAAATGTGTGCTGGTATTTTTCAATTTCGGGGGATTAAGGAAAAATATATATATTTACAGTTATTTCCAGGATTTTTTTTTCAATCATCAAATTTCAACCAAAGTTTTTAGATAAATATGTGTGTATTAACATCCGGTAGTATTTTGAACTTCAATATTTAGGGCCCTACCGGCTCGGTGGCGTATTTGGTTTGTTGCTGGCCATGCACGCTATATATATACGGTTGCCGGTTCTACCCCAGCCCAATGATGCCATGATTTTCATGATGCAGAAAATCGACAGCATTCATGTCGTATGATTATGCGGCATGTTAAAGCTCCATAGAGTGCCTGTTGGGTGTTCTTGGCAAAAAAAAATAATTCTGGAACCATTTCGCATTGTTAGAGCTCAGGTGCCTCCATCTGGGGAGAAAACTGGGTATCAAAATTATATTGTGGTGATTGGTATTCTACTTATATAGTGCCGCACTAAAAAATGATACCTGCTTTCGCGAAATATACGAGGTCTGCAACGGTAAGTACCAAACCAAAAATATTTAGGGTCCTTTCACACGAGTCTACTTGTGCTACACTTAGATAGTGGGAAGTTAGTTTTGAACAGAAATCGCGTGGGCAACTTCACTCGGGATCAACTGGCACTCCTTGCTGTGCCACTACCTCAAATATTCTAAAACCATGGTATCAATGATACTGGGCTCCCAAGATACAGGGGCCCCAACATGTGTAACTGACAGTACCCCTAACAAGGCTTTCATTTTTATAAAATGGCCTTGAAGGAGTTTTGATACGGGGCTCTGAGTCCCTGCGCAAAAGTAGACCCTGGGTCACTGGCGTAGCTGGTTTTAAGAGGGCCCGGTATCAAAAATTCCTTGAGGACTTTTGTTTGTTGCACCTTGATATTTTACAATTTTTTGCTTACACATGTTGGGACCCTGTAGCTTGAGGTTTCCGTATCATTGATATGACGGTTGCGTCGCCCCTCCCCTGGATCCCTACGCAAATGTAGGTCCCCACATATGACCCTTAAATAAGACAGTACATAGCATACGTTGTCAAATATACTCGTACAAACAATAACCCGACACAAATAAATGTGCATGATTTACAAACCGGCTCGACCGACTGCCACTTGTTGACTTCAGGAGTAATGATGGCGTATGGTGGTAGGCCTAGGCTTATACATGGACGACTGCCCTCACATGTAGCAAGGTGACATATCCGAAATTCCCAATTTTTTGGAGAATACAACCAACAAACATTTGACCGTTGAAATTATTCGAATCATTATCTTTTTAAGGCTGAGTAGAGATCGAGACAGGGCCCACATTGCCGCTGAGGTCCGGGACCAGTTGGCCCATGCCGTAAGACGTCCCTGCCTGCCCAATAGTTGACTCAACTAAAAGGCTATTGTGAAAGCTTCTCTCTTAACACGCTGCTGCTTGTGCATTGAAAAAGCAGAAAACTTTTTTCTACAAACTCAATTTCTGTATCAATGTGATTGTGATCTTCGCGAAGGCACTTTCTTTTCATTCAACTGTGTGCCAGCTGTGTGGATAGAATTCTCTCCCCTCTTCATACTAGAGGAGTGGTGGCAGGAAACGAGTTGACTTCACAAAGTTGCTTAGTGTGAAACAAGCCTTATGGATTAAGATATAAATTACTCGAAAGAAAATGAGAAAAAGTCAGGTTTTTAACTATGGTGATATACTTAAGGCTGTGTGCTTTCTTTGGTCTAAAAAGAAAAAATTATCGATTTTCAGAAATTTTTTTCGATTGTTAACTTTTTTTGACATATGTACTGGTTATGACTAGACGTTTTAATGCACTTAAAAAGAAAAGTAATATATATATAAAAAAATTAAGTCAACTATTACTTAGGTCAACAAAGAATTTTTTTTATTTTAGTTAGTTATTAAATGTGACAATTAATATAAATATGTATATACATATGACAATCACACTATTAGGTGGCAAAGTAGAAAGCAATTTTCCTTTCTATATATGGAGATGGACTAGCTTGTTTGTAACAGATTCATTAATTAAGTTTAATTATTCTAATAAAATAGTATAGTAAAAACAAAACCGCATTCTCAGAAATTAGGCCATCCCAGGTAGGTCGAACCCACGACCTTTGGATTCGAAGTCCAATGCACTACAGGGGCACAACGAGCGGTTTTCTTTTTTTTTTATATAGGTTGTAGAACTATTATTTTTGTTTGTTACTATTTATTCATTTTTAAAAAATTTTAATGAATTCATATTTGAAAAAACTGTATTAACATCAAGTGTCCTGCACTACAAGTTTAAAAAAATGTATTTGAACTTGAATGGATGAATAAAAAGTATTTTATTAAAGATTGAAAATTTGAACAAGATATAGATGAATAAATATATCAATATAGAGAAAGTGAACTAATAATAGGACTTGAATGAATACGCGCTAATATAATATATATTTAATTTTTATTATTATTTATTTATTTTGTCTATTTTTCTGTCATAAAGCATACAATTAAAACATTTCGAATCCATTACATGAAGTCATAGTTGTGATCGGTAATTTTTTTTTAAAACTAGGTGCTCAGTAAACAAATCGAAGAATAAGCTATTCTTAAGGTATCCGACTACGTTCGGAACCGTGATTTTAAAAAGCGCATAAATAGATAATTTTCATGATTTCTGGTGTCACTTAGATTAGAATACATGTATAAAATTGGTTTTACGACATTTTGTCAAAAAAAAAAAGTTATTTAAATACAATATTTTGGCAAAAAATTAACTTAGAATAATTTTTTTTTCAAAATATTCTCCCTTTATAAAAAATGCTTCTAAAATAATAATATTTCGCTCATATAAAGTAAAGACTTCTCCAGAGAGTCTGAAATGGAATTTTTGAAAAAATTCACATTATTTTCAGAGTTACCACCCATTGAAATATATATAATTATCGGCGTTTTTTCCTTAAAATTGCTCCTCTCTGTTGTAAGATATGGATAAACCCATTTCTAAGTGATATATTTCAAAAATTCTAGTTAAGCCTATGTAGAGAGGTCTGAGCTATAGAAAGGCAAAATATTGTTTTAATAGAAGCATTTTTCACAAAAGGAGAATATTTTGAAAAAATATTATTCTAAGTTAATTTTTTGTCAAAATATTGTACTTAAATACTGTAATACTATTTTAAAACAATTGTATATACATTTTCTAATCTAAGTGACCCTAAATATCATAAATATTATCCATTTATACGCTTTTGCAAAATCACGGTTGCGAACGGAGTCGGATACCTTAAATTTAGAATAATAATTTGATATCGGTATGCTACTCGCCATTGTTTAAAATTTTCGCCAAATTGAGCGATAACATATTTTTGTGGTTACCTTGATTTTTATCGTTTGGTACAGTGTTTGCCATGTCGTTTATGTATATATGATTATTGTTTTTTATTGATTTATTTTTAATACGATAACCCTTATAATTTCAAACGATGAATTCGAATTTTTTAAAAAAAAATTAGCCATTTCTGCATTGGACGCTGTTGTTGCAGTAATCGTGCTCAATTTTTGCGATTTTTCTGTGGAATAATGAATGTTTCTAAAATTATTGGTGAGTACTAGAATCTTTTTTTAAAGTATGAGGGCTCTATGTTTGTTTTTACAGACTAAACGGTTATTTAAATTCGCACTTTCGAACAATTTTGCATTTTGAAGGTTCGAGAGAGAGAAAGAATATCTTTTTTTCAGTCTTAGTTAAGATTTTCTTGATTTTGATCGTTATGAAATGCGATAGACACGAAAATTGTTTCTGAAAATGTAAGGAATGGGTGGCAAATTTTTTTATTGCGGATCTTAAGTGTAAATTCGTACTAATATCTGTAAGATAGAATTCTTGTTTTTTTTAATGGTAGCAAGTTGCGAATTTCCATTCAACTTTTAATAAATAATTCAATATTTTTTTCACATTCCACAATAAGTCATTGCTTTTTTTTCTTCCCTTAAATTATTTATAATAATTTTTACCGTATTTCTTGTTTTTTAATTTTCTTTTGGCGTTTTTAGAAATTCCTCGTATTCTTTTTTTCATCCTGGTACTCATACAAGGAAAACTTAAGTACGTTTCTTGTTCTTTCACTTTCTTTACATTTTCTTTTTTAATTAATGTAGTTTTGCTGCCTTCACCTGTTTTATCAAATTTCTGTTGTTTTTTTTTTTATTATTCTTTCCAACTCGGTTTTTTTAATGCTAGATGGCCATTTGAATAAAAAATAACTTTCTCCCCAACGCCTATTTGGCACGATTTTAATCACGCCAAATAGACCATTGATGGGTAGAAAGCCGATAACAAAGTATAGTTCCACACTTACCTTTACTTTTATTATTATTTGTATGGATGCGTTTGGTCTGATTGGATTTTTTATTAACATCGCAATTAGAACACCATTTTTTATCAACATCCCATGTGGGTTTTTAGGAAAGCACCATTTAATTTAAATTATAAGCATTTTAAAAATTTAAAAAAAATGTTTTAGATTTTAAGATGTAAGAAGATAAATATCTTCAAAATGCTGCATGTATAAATTGCAATTCCGAAGACCGTTCGATGGGCTTAAAGCAATACTATTTATTTTCTAAAAAAGAGGAAGAATTAAGTTATATTTATGGCCAAACATTCTAAATTCTTTTATTTATATTGATTAAAATCCAAAATTTTGATACCTAAAACCATTTTGGAAAAACAAGTAATAATAAAAAAAAATTTTTTTAAGTCAATTCCTACTGAGATCAACAAAGAAAAATTTTATTTTAGCTACTTTTTATTAAATAGTTACAATTAATATCAATATGTATATACATAGGACAGAATCACAACATTAAGTGGTCATTAATTTTTATTCATTATCATTAAAGTATCGTATTGTCATCCAAAACAATCGTGTCTATAAAATTTCAGTTCAACTGAATGCCTTAAAACGTGAGAAAAAACTTCTTTTATAGTTTTGACCCTAGTCACCAAAAGGGTCGCTAAGTCTCCAAAAATGATGCCAACGTGGTTGTATTTGTAATTCTTTCAGTAATTAGTTTCAATCAATTAATTTTTATTAATTACCGTATTGTAACCCAAAATAATCGTGTATATAAAAGCTCTTTAAAATGTATTTTATTAATGATTGAAAATTTGTACAACATAAATATATATTTATTAAAGAAAGTAAAACTTCAAGACAAAAGTGTGCATGAAATGTTTACTTAAAAAAAACCCATGCCTAAAATATTTTCATTTCGAAACTAACCGTCTGTAGCCGAGAAAAGCCGATTAGAGTAGCACATCCGAACCTGACGCTTGATTTAGATTCAATCTTCAGCACGACGCACCTAAAGAAATCACTCCAAAAAATAATCTCGCATTAAATGGATATTTTTAAATTAAATTCATTTTGTTTTCCTATTATCGTTATTACTGTTAACCAATACATATTTCTTAAAAGAAATTTTCTGCGAAAAGTAAATGTTGGCAAAAGCGAAACACATGGACTGATTGAGTTTAAACACATGATTGCAGTTATCATGTGATTGTGGCATCACATGAATTTAATCCATTGTTCCATGATTCGTTTTAAAGACAAACAGAGAAGCAAAGATTTTGAAATGCTTTTATTCGTATTTTCTTCTAACTAATTACATTTGCATTGCAAAAGATGAAAATGTTCGCAGTCTTCTTTAGAGTATATTAGCGACATCGTCAGCAGCATCATCAGCAGCGTCGGCGGCTTCTGTTGAAAATAAAAAAATAAGCAATGAGAAAAGAAAAATGGCAAAAACTTAGTTTTTACGAGTATATATTAATACCCAAACTATTTTCACAAAATACATGATGTTATTCGTATTCTTTTTATATTATTTAGTATTAATATTTATTAAAACGCCAAGAATACGAAGTATAAAAAAATGGTACTTATTATAGTGTCAATTGAGTTCATCAAATGGAAAGACGTCACCATTGCCGCGATATGCAACCAATAGTGAAAAACTATATGTGTTCCCGCGAATATTTCAACCAGACGAACAGCATTGGGCGAAATTTTTTTGAATCGGTGACGACTTTTCATTTGGCTTGATTGATTAATGGTATAATACATTGACTATATAACGCCACAGCGAGGGCTATTGGCGATGGATTTCATAATTTTGAACCAATGTCATGTGGCGAGGATGACATCTGAGCTGGACTTCATCAAACCAAAAGATTTTCGTTCAGATTTAATGTTCAACAGCGCTTCTACACGGCGGGTCTTAACCCTTTATCTATTGACGGTACTGATAACTACCACCAACTTTAAAATTACATAGAATAACCATCTTTACTAATATTCTGATTGTACTTCGTAAGAACACTCTTTTAATTCCATTCTTACAAGATAAATAACAGCGCGGTTTCTCCGATGAGTATTTTAGCGGGGAAGACAGATAGTTTTACAGCAGTAGTTGTGTGCTTTTAGCTGACATTTTGATCGGATTGCGAAGATTGTCATTATTGTTCAGAAAAAGTAGTTAATGTTAAAAGGTGGCTAATTTTTTAAAATGTTAGTTAACATTTTAAGAAAACGATTAGACTATTTCTTTTAAGTGAACACTGTATATAATTAATGTTACAGTTAAAACGGTTATGCAGG